>BJCO01829416.1:0-20737 GCA_018326465.1 Flaveria floridana | reverse complement strand
GGGCAAGGGATTGCCGCATGACTAAGTGTTACAACTGCGGTGAGATTGGACGCCTGAGCAGGGATCGTCAGAGGTCCAAAGGCAGGAAGCTTCGGTGCGAGGAAGGAGAACAGAGGAAGAAGGCTACGGCTTTTCCATGACCAAGAGGAGGTTAGAGCGGACTTCGACTTGACGTCAGGCACGTTTTTGATAATTTAAGTTGTGCCCTTATGCCTTGAACGCGATACTAGTAGTAGTTCGTTCCTACTGCCTTCTGTTGTGAGTTGCGTGTTAGGAGACGAAACATCGATGAGCCCTTCGACATGGAGATTACTATTAGTGGATTCACTAGGTTACCTGATGCCCTAGAGGATTGCATGATGTAATTAAGAAAGTTGTGTCACCCGTTGTCTGAGGAACAGTTTCAGCCTGTGATTGGTTCATCAAACGGCAACGTACGTATAGTTCCAACGTTATAGCAAACAAGTAGAATGGGAGATCGGAAGCAAAAGAAAAGGATAAATTTGGTTTGGGTCACCAAGGAAGCCGATTTTTCCTTTCTATCATAGTGCACCTGCAAGGGACCTGAGAGAAACCGATCTCGGTGTAGTTAGATTTAGAACAATACATAGCACAATGAATGGATGCCTTCTTGTCAGTTGTTTAGTTGGCCAGAGGGTCATTATTCATACATAAAGAACATCAAACAAGGGCTTGTAGTTATTCAATAAACAGCAACTCTACGCAAGTTGAAGGCCGTGTTCTTTAAGCATTAAGGCTAAGAGTTCTCAGCGATGCTTTGAAGCTCAATGATTATGACGCTGAGCCTTTGCTCAGATATTCTGATGTTTCTTTAATTATAATGACCGCGCTCTACATGGCATATTTGAGGCCGCAGGTTCGGGTCAAATGAACATTGACCAGTGTACATGGGTTGCCGATGGAGATAGTCAAGGATAGACCCGAAGTCGAATGTTGATAAACGATGTAGAGCGATAGGATTCCAGGTGAGAGACTAGAAAAGAGATGGAACAATATTGCCCGCAAAGGTTTGAGGGACAACAGGTTTCGGGGACGAAACCCGTTTAAGGGGGGTGGACTTGTAACACCAGGAAATCTCTTTCTGAAGTGTCATGCGACTAGAGGCTCAGGCACATGGATATCAGGCGACTGGAGCTTCATACGCATGGAGTCGCACGACTGGAGCTCCATACGCATGGCAATCGTACGACTGAAGGTCCAATCGCGTGAAGCTCAGGCGACTGAAGTACCCACACGACTGAAGCTCGGGCGACTGGACGAGGGGTATTTAAGGGAGAGGGCAGCTCTTACCCTCTCCCATACTCGCAAACTCAGTCAGAAAAGAGAGAAAAGAGCGAAAGAAGAGGAAAAAAGAGAGAAAGGCGTGATTCGGGAGTGAAACTTATCGAGCAACTAGTCCAAATGGAGCTCTTCATCTTCTACTTGCTTGTGTGAGTTCTAGGACCCCTCATTTACATGTTTTCAAATGATTTTGGGGCTGGATCACATATAAACCCGATTTTGTAAAGTGTATGTTTAACCCATTTGGGTGTAATCATGTTTAGTATGTTTAAAGTATGATTTTTGACTTGTATGAGTTTGTATGATGTCCTAGTATGATTCCCTAAGGTTTGGGAGGGTTAATTCGGGTTTGAGATGAGTTTAGAAGGGTTTTAGAGCCATATGTCACGGCTGCAGTTCGAGATGAACTCCAGTCGCTGGACAGTTAGGGTTAGGCGACTGGATGGTCAATCGCACGATTGGGGAACGACTGAGGGTCAAACGCACGACTGAGTGACGACTAGGGTTCATTCGTACGACTGGGGCTCAATCGTCGTACTGGAGGTTTAGTCGCACGACAGAACATACGACTGAGAGCCCAGTCGCTTACGTGCTCAGTCGCACGGGTGCATTCGCCCGACTGAGGGACTAGTCGCCTAGGAGTCCAATCGCCTAATGCTCAGTCGCATGGAGGTCGTGGGACTGAAGCATGCTCAGTCGCCCAAATAGTGCTGCGGAGACCCTCGGGACTATGTCAGGCATGATAATGATATTGTATGTTTATGCATAAGTTATGATGTGAGTGTATGATGCCTCGTATGAATGTTATGTGTGTATCATGATAATGTATGTATATCTTTCCATGACTTTACGAATTATGATGATGAATGAATAAAGTATTATGCAATGTAAAGTGGAAGATAATGAAAGAGGAACGTAATGAATGAATGCATGCATCAATGAACGAATGAACGTAAGAAAGGCTTGCAAGAAAAGCTTTTATGATGAAATGAGGTGTTTCTTTTGAATGTTTCTGCTGCATCGTTTTATTTGAATATACGTTTTATGAGCGATGAATGACCAACTGTGAGGTGCCCGGGAATGGGGCCTTACATCATACATGCCAATTCAAGTGGTGGATGGTTGTTCTGCTGGAAATCTCGTGAAGTCCAAGAACCAATGCGGATGAAGAAGAAATCTGCATCAACAATAAGAAAAAGTGCCGGCTATCTGCATTTGTTTATGCGGATGACCAAGAACAAATGTTGACAAGTATTTGTTCATCCGTATTAACAAATGCGGACAACTGAACAAATGCTGACAAGGCTTTTGTTCATCCGCATTAACTAATGCGGATGCTCAGCAACAAATGCACTAAGTTAATGCGGATGCTCAGCAACAAATGCACTAAGTGCTTGTTCATCCGTATTTGTCAATGCTGATGACCAAACACTAATGCGATTAAAGAAAACACAAATGCTGATGAAGTCAACTCATCCGCATTAGTTAATGTGGATGACCAACTACAAATGCGCATGAAGACTTAGTACTTAGACTATTCTGTAATAGTTGTAAAGGTAGTTTAGTCTTTTTGTACACGCTCTATGTCAGCCTATAAATAGAATAGAAACCTCGTATATGAGGTAACCTTTGTAACTTTTGTAATTTCAGAATAGACAATCAGAAGATACTTTGTTTCATCCTATCTTTGGTGTCTTGTTACTATAGATTGGTCAAACCCTAGCATTTATTGTAACAGTTCATCTAATCAATACAAAAGTGCATTTATGAGTATTTCGTGTATTTAATGTTCATTGATTGTTTGATTCCGCACTACAATCATTGACTCAATTATCATATTCGGTCCTTGTTGATCCATATCAACAGAGAATATCATTCTCCATCCCCGGTCATTCACTACCAACCACAAATCATGAAGATGAAATCCTAGATTTCTTTCATGATTCACCACAAACATTCCATGAACATACACAACCAGATAATCCCACACCCTCAAATGCCCTTGCTCATTATACAACACCAGAACAAACAATCATAAATCTTGATTCAACAATCCTAGTTGATCAAATTAACATAACTTGATACACAAAGATCAACCCTTAGAAAACATCATAGGTGATCTCCATACCAGACTAACCAGAAGTCAATCAGATATAGCAAACATTTGCTTGTATTCCTGTTTTTTATCCCTAACTATACCTAAAAACATCACAGAAGCACTTAAAGACAACAGTTGGATAGAAGCAATGCAGGAGGAACTACAGCAATTCAGAAAGCAAGAGGTATGGAAGCTGGTTCATCTACATGAAGGTCAATATGACATAGGCATAAGATGGCTATTTAGAAACAAAGCAGATGATAGAGGATTTTTCATTAGAAACAAAGCAAGGCTAATTGCACAAGGATATACTCAAGAGGAAGGCATTGACTATGATGATGTCTTTTCTCCGGCAGCAAGACTTGAAGCCATCCGAGTATTTCTTGCATATGCCTCAACCAAAAACTTCACTGTCTTTCAAATCGACGTCAAATGTGAATTCCTTTATGGAAAGACAGATGAAGAGGTATATGTTGCTCAACCACCAGGATTAGAAGATCCAGAGTTCCCTTATAGAGTCTACAAATTAGATAAAGCTCTATATGGTCTTCATCCAGCACCTAAGAAGTGGTATGAAACTTTATCTAAGTTTCTACTACAGAATGGGTATACCAGAGGGAAAAGAGATTAGACATTGTTGTAAAGAGGAAAGAACAAGACTTGTTAGTCGTTCAAGTCTATGTGGATGACTTCATCTTTGGGTCCACAAACATTCAACTTTATAGAGAGTTTGAAACTATTATGCAATCAAAGTTTCAAATGAGCTTAATAGGAGAACTTAACTTCTTCATTGGCTTACAAGTTCAATAATCTGCAGAAGGAATTTTTATTAATCAAAGCAAGTATGTTCATCAGATATTGAAGAAATACAACATGGCTGACTGTACATCCAGCAAAACACCATTTGTAACTGGATTGAAGTTTGGTCTAGATACAGAAGCCACATTAGTTGATCAGAAGCTCTAAAGATCCATGATAGGCTCCCTGATGTACCTAACAGCAAGCAGACTAAACATCATGAATGCAGTATGCGTATGTGCATGATACCAAGCAGATCCAAAAGCATCACACATAAATGCAGTAAAAAGAATCTTTAGATACTTAAAAGCCAAACCATCACTTGCGTTAAGGTATCCTAAAGATGGAGATTTTTCTTTATATGCATACACAGACAGTGATTATGGTAGATGCAACAATAATAGAAAATCTATTATTGGAGGTTGTCAGTTTCTTGGATCTAGATTAATCTCCTGGCAGTGCAAGAAACAAACAAATGTCGTTACGTCAATAGCTGAAGTAGAATACATAGCTGCTTCTGCATGTTGTTCTTAAGTTCTTTGGATTCAAAACCAAATTCTTGATTATGGCTTTAATTTTCTTAAAACACCCATACACGTTGATAATATTGTTTCCATGTTTATCACTGATAATCCAGTTCAACATTCAAAAACAAAGCATATAGATATCATATATCACTTTTTGAGAGATTATTCAGAAAAGGGTCTGTTAAGTTTATCAAAGTCCATATAGACAATCAAGTGGCTGATCTGTTTACAAAACCATTTGATTTAACAAGATTTGAGTTTCTGGTTCAGTCACTTGGTATGATCAACTATGAATCAAACAAGCAATGTTTTCAAAACATTAAGTCATACAAGCTTGATTTTTTCAAAGTCCAAATTTATATCAAATAAGTTTTTTTCAAAGTGAAGATATCATACAACCATTCATGTTTTTAATTAACAAACATTTTGGAATCACATATAATCATTCATGAGAAATGATAGTACAATAGATTATTTCTTCACTAGAGTCCTTTTTCACTAATAAAGACTGACAATACTCTGTTTGATATATGGATAGGCTCGGCATGGAACACCTAACATCACATCAGCAGTGAAGAACTAAATGCTCATGACTGTGTGGAATAAAACATATCTTAGTTTATGATAAGTATTGGTCTATCCAATATAGATTACTGGTAAAGTAACTACAATACACCAAGTGAAACAGTTTTGTAACGCCCGGATATTTTTATAGACGAGAAAGAAATAATAAACGCGAATAAAAGAAGGAAATATAATTTAACCCAAAGTTGAGGGGTTAAAAGTGTCAAAAGTATCAAAAAGTGGGTACAAAAGGTGGTATGGCCGCCCATATTGGCTGCACATCACCTTTTGCATTCGGATTTTAGAGAGAGAAAGAGCAGAGTTCGGATTTTGATAGAAGAACAAGAAGAAGTCGAATTAAGGTAAGAATTAATGGTTTTTAGGAGTTCTTGACTGATTTTAGTTTGAGTTTATGCTTATGTATGTGTATGTATGTTTGTGTGTGTGATTTGGTGGGTTTTAGGTGTTTGAGCTCATAGCAACCGGGTTTGAAGAAGTCTACCCAAAAGTTTGACAAAGGTGAGTTCTAGAATCCCCTTTTTAACATGTTTTAACTGATTTTAAGGCTGGAAATACATGTAAGAATGTTTTTATAAAAATGGGTTTTATTACCCGTATGTGTATGTATGAATGTGTATGTGGGTGAGTGTAAGTTTGGGTTTGATTTATGGTCATGTTCATATTATGATGCTCAAAATGTTAGTACTAAGCTTAGATCATGATACATGTTGGTTTAGGGACTGAATTATGTCGATTGGGTGAAGGATGGTTGCCCATGTGCCTAAACAGTGGCCCATGCGCCCAACGGTCAAAAACTACCTAAGTGTGCCCAACCTTCGAAAGTCCATGCACCTGAATAGTGCCCGAACGCCTAAGTGCCCATGCGTCTAAGTCAGGCCCATGCACCTGAATAGTGCCCATGCGCCCATAAGGTCCATGCGCCTAAGTGTTATTAAGTGTAAGCTTAGGCGCCTACATAGTGGTAAAACGCCCAAACAAGGCTGAAACGCCCAAATAGTTCCCATGTGCCTAAACACTTAGAATTATTTCTGAATTTTTAGGAAAACCAGAATTTTAGGGTTTGACCTGATTTGACCTATGGACTATGATTACCCATTTTAAGTATGATTATGTGATGGTCTAGGGTTATAGAATGTATAATTGATGTGTGGTATGTATAATGTGTTATTTTTAATAGTACTCAAACGTATTTATATTATATTATAAAATACGTTAAATATGTGGTTGATCTTTGAAAATGTTGAAAATTGCTTGAAATATGTTATAGTTTAGTAAACATGTTTAAAAGGATGTAACAAACATGAAAATTCAGTTGATTTGGCATGGCATTTAACACACAAGCATTAATTGCAATTTTCAGTAAATGTGCATTTAATGGTAAAAAGTTTGACTCTAAATAGTCAAACTAAATCTCATGAACAAATTGGTATGAGATAAATTAAATGTATGAAGTGAATAAAACAACTTGTTGGTGATGAAACAAACACAATGTAATACAATTTGGATAAAATCAAATTGAAACAAACAAGTTTTACATGATCAAAATTGAATAATGTTGACTTTTGAAAAGGTCAAACTGATTCAAGTGTAAACATGTCAAATAACATACATCAAACACAAGTGTTTAAACATAAATTTCAACATCTCATAACAAGCATAACAATCTAGTAAACACTTGATTAATATTTCATCATCACACATTATTAGCATAACAGATACT
Organism: Flaveria floridana; assembly: GCA_018326465.1. NCBI lineage: Eukaryota > Viridiplantae > Streptophyta > Magnoliopsida > Asterales > Asteraceae > Flaveria > Flaveria floridana. The sequence continues at coordinate 13,707 of BJCO01829416.1, read as the reverse complement.
AACATAAATCTCTTTATTGCAGATATGGCAAACCTAGTGTTTGTAAGAGATCACAATCTCTGTGCATTTCTAGATCCAGATTCACCCAAGCCCGTAAATTATAGAGATATCATACAAGCCATCAGACAGACTAGGTAGTTCATGCTACGACAGCCAGGCCTGAGATTTATGAAGATGATCTAGTCCAATTTTGGACTCATGCTCACATAGAGCAGATGAATGGCCAGCAAGTGATAGTATCTTCTATTCACAACCATCAGATCACTATCATAGAAGAGATTATAAGGAGAGTTCTACAATTGGGAGATGAAGATGCCCAAGGTCCAATTGAATTTGATGAAAACTATGTGCTACATGTTTTCAGACAGATTGGTTACACTGGTACCATTGATAGAAAGCAAATCAAGAAGTCATAAATGTGTGCACAATTCAGATTTTTAATGCACAAATATCAAAAGACAATGACAAACAGAAAGAGTGGATGGGATGCTACTTCTTTAAGAAGCTCTTCAGCAATAGCAAGCATCATAGCAAGAAGACCATTCAATTTTGCTGCACAAGTGTTGAATGGAATGGTATACAACCTGACTGAAGTAAGGAACAAGTTTCACATGTATCCAAGGTTCATTCAGATTATTATTGATGATCTACTTCAAGAAATTCAAAGAGAAGGAGCGTAACACCCGGAAATTTTGACAACATAAAAAGAAATGAAACTAATAAGAAAAGAAAGGGGAAAGTATCTTGAGAAAAAGAAAAGGAAGTAAAAGTGGAGGGGCTAAAGAGAAAAATGGACAAAACTCCAATATTATATTATTACTTTAAGCATGGCGCCCATATCAGCCTCCATATTCTACTTTTCGACAAGCAAAAGAGAATAAGAAGAAGAAGAGCGGATTTCTTCGGTTTTAGAGAGAGAAAGCATCTGTTTTTGGCCTAAGGTAAGTAATTCGTGTAAATTTGGTTCTGTTTTGATAGGTTTTGACCATGTAACCGAGTTCTACATGTTCATATGTGTTTATATGTGTTCGGGTTTGTGTGTTCTCGGAGTTTAGGTGTTAGAAACATCAAGTTTACTCAAAGTTGAAAGAGTTGAGCTTGGAAGCAGAAAAGGTGAGTTTCTAGACCCCGGTTTTTATATGTTTTTAGTTTTCGGGGCTGAAAATGCATGTAAAATATTTTTATAATGATATGTATGTAACCGTATGTATATGTGAATGTGTTTAATGTTTTATGGTTGTTAATGCTTGATTGATGTCTAGAATGGTAGTAATAGGCTTAGAACGGGACAAGTTGATGTTTAGCACTGAAAAATAACTTGGAAACATGTATGCAAGTGGTCATGTGCCCAAATAGGGCTCATGCGCCTGGGAAATTAACTTAGAAAGTTTAAGTGTGGTTGATGCGCCCAAACAGTACCCCATGCACCTGAACAGTAGTTTATGCGCCTAAGTTTTTGTCCAAACGCCCAAGTGTAGGGTTGATACGGCCCAATAGTGCCCATGCACCCAACTTTTTACTCAGGGGCCTAAGTACAGGCTCATGCGCCCGAATAGTAGAAACGCCTAGAATGAGGCTGAAATGCCTAAATGTAAAGTGCATGCGGCCAAATAGTGCTAAAACGCCTAAACAGGCCTCATGCGCCTGCATAGTGTTAAAACGCCTGAAACACTTAGAATTTTTATGAGATTTTTGGAAAGATCAGAACTTTAGGGTTTTGACCCTAGTTTGACTTAAGGCTTATATGTACCTATTTTATGCATGGTTATGTTCTGTTCTTATATTCCTTATATATATTGATGTCTGACTTGACGTGGTGTGTTTATAATCATAAACGTAAAGTATTATCATTAAGGAAAGAGATAAGATTAATGATAATAAAAGTCGAACATAAAGAACAAATGAAAGAAAAGGCTTGCAAGAAGTATGAAAGGAGGATCACAACTCATGAGAGTTGTCAGCTCAAATGTGTGTATTATAGCGTGCTATTTTGGCTAACCCATGAGGGTCCACACACACAGGGGGGTCAGTCTTGGTGACTAATCCATAGTACGAAACGGGATCCTTGTCACTTTACCCCGGAAATGATATGGCTTTGTGCCTGGATATGATATGGCTTCGTGCTAGGAAATGAAGTGGCTTTGTGCCTGGAATGGTGGCTTCAGGCCATGATGGGGGTAAAGTTTTGACAGGATCTAGAAACAGTGAAAGATGATGATAAAGTACGAAACGAACGAATGCGTGTGATAATGGATGATGAATAAGGTTATACCTTGTTGTATGTATGATGAATGCTAATGTACGAAAGTAAAGAAAATATTTTATTAAGAAAGAGTATTTTCATATATAAACTATATAAAGTATTTCTATACTTTAAAACTAGAACTCACTCAGCAACGCTGACTTTTATGCATTTTCAGTTGGCAGGTAATTTTGCTGAGGATGGCACATGGGAGGCTACTCGGTAGGGTAAGATTGGCATCCATTCACATATATTATTATTGTTGTTTTATAATGCATTATAAACGATGCTTTTGTAACTTAAACAATGTTGTATTGCTTAACAACAATTGTTGATTAATGAAACGAATGGTTTTTGTTAACTTAATTCCACTGCTTATTTTATGAATTATGTATTGTTATATGTAATAATGCGATGATTGTCCAACTATAAGAGTTTCGAGAACGGGGCCTTACAAGGAGCTATCTTTCAGTCCATTCATTTTAATGAACATGTCTTCACTAGGATCAAGTCCAGCTTGTACCAAGGAGCTGAGGTGCCTATGCCAGCACACATGATTGATCATCACATCCATATTCCAGACATCTTTATGAGGATTCCAGGACAAGGTGAACCTCAGATGATGTTCCAACATGTTATTCAGCAAGAACCAATCATTCAACAAGTCCCTATCATACAAGAAGAGCAAGCTGCACCTGAACCTGCACCCATTATACATGATCCTATTGGATCTGAACCCTAACCATTCATTCAAGCACAAAAGCAGGTTATTAAAGAATTACAACAGATGGAACATTCCAGTTTGAGCATCATTTACCTTCACCACCACACAGCCCAACTCAATCAGATCAACAAACATTGTCTTGTCTTTTGAGAGACATTGATGCTTCATTGCAAGAAAATACCAGTCAACAAGAAGAATTTGGCACATCTTCATAACATGAGCATACTGAAGAAGAACATAGTGCTCATGTTGAACATATGGGAACTGAAGAACAAGAAAGTGAGATTCCTATTAAGGAAGAGATTGAATACTCAAAGGTGTTCTTATTCACTGAGTATAACAAACTGATTAAAAAGTCAAACAACAGAGCAAGAAAGCTTAAGGACAAGCTGAAAAGTAATGATGAAGAAATAGAAAAGCTCAAATCAGATCAAACAGCTCAAAAGTAATTGTTCAATTTCTGGAACAATAACTCAAAGAAGCAAAAGAAAAGCTAAAGGTGAAAGACCAAGATCTCAGTAGTGCAAGACTTAATATTGCCTACTTAACTGAACAAACTCAAAAGATTTGGAGATAGATGAGCTTAAAAGCACAATTTCTACTCAAAATGAAGATATTAAAAGGCTCAATCGTGAACTGGAACATACAAACGCACTCCTGAATGAGGAGAATATTCAGATGGTCAAGAACAAAACCAGAGTGATGAGTTTGAAGAGCAAATCATGACTCAGGCTGAAGAAACAATCACTAATGAGTCTGAAAAGGCTATCGTTATTTATGAGGAACCTTATTCTATGGATCAACTCTTTGAAGAATCCAATCTGTTTGAAAACATGCACTATTATCCAATCTTAAGACAACATTTTCATACACCTGACACGCAAACAATGGAAACTAGCATTGTCTCTGTGAACCGATTGTCAGAAAAACAAAAGGAGTTGATCAAACAATTTGCTGAAACTTTGAAAGAATCATCCAAGGATCAAGCTTCATCATCATCTGAGCCTCCAGTTTGAACTTATGAGAGAAAAAGAAAGAGGTTATATTTAGCCTCTTTGATCAAAGGAAAACAACCAGAGGATGAACAAGAAGAACCTACATCTCCTCCTCTCAAGCTTCTGAAAGTTAAATCTGAGCTAGTTGAGTTAGATGACCCATAACAAACATCTAAAGCAACTACACTTGAGGAAGGGGAGATAGACCAAACCCTTGATCAACAACATGATTCCATTATTATCCTGAGTGATTCTGATGATGAAAAAGAAAGAGATAAAGATGAAGTGATGTATAGTGTTCAAGACCTTTTCACAGATGATCCTCAAACTTTGATGGGGATTGAATTGACAATAAGAGGGTTTTCTTATGAATCATTCATACATCTTAACCTGTCTAAGGTTAAAGACTTGCTAAAAGACTTTCAAGAAGTCATGAAAGATGAAAAAGAGCAAACATACAAGAAAATAAGGAAATTAAAGACAAGCAAGAACTTGAAAAGAATCTACCAAAAGAACCTCAAATAGAGAAGATGACAAATTCCTAGGTTAAAAGTGGTTGAGTCATACAAGAATACCTTACAGGTCATATGTAGGGAGATCTTTATCTCAAATGAACGAAATGGCTAAAGAAATATAGAAGAACATGCTGGCAGATGCTCTTAAGCCACTGATCTTCAGACCTCATCCTGCATCTTCTCTATCCACTTATCATCAAGCTCCACCTGAACTTCATGCTATTGAGGAGCCCAGATAATTCATGCCTCATAGGCTATGGCCTGAAGGTAATGAAGTAAGAGAGATGATAAATGAGAAAACAAATTTGTCAAGCTTTATGATAAAATTACACTTACAGCAGATGCCAATGAAAGAAAGATTATGGCATGGAAATATGATGAAATCTAAGATGCAGTACTGATCAAGAGAGTATCTCGACTTGTCCAGTACTAATCATACATATCACAGCTGGGATCTTTAAGCTATGAAGATATATTGGACCTGATGTAATTAAGAATGGTAAATCACATAAAAAATCCCAGGGGAGATGTTTTCTATCATATTTTAAGAGCATACATGAACAAACAACATCATAAAATGAAAGCTAAAGCTGACAGAGAAGATAAGTTGCATATTGAAAAGATTAGAAGAGAGCAAAAGTCGGCCAGCAAACAAAAACAAATCAGTGAAGAATCATCTTCTCAGATTGATTCTGACATCTTAGAAAGGGTAGGTTACCATCTGAGGCCATCAGACTTAAAGTTGATTATGAAGATAATTGATGGCAATCAATACCAACATCCAATCATAAGATGGTACTATGATGAGACCCACTTTGAAGTGGTATTAGAGAGAAAGCTTGAAGGCAAAGTAGCAGCTGACATAAGGCTCTTTGACCCAGTGGAGATAAAGCTACTTTATCCATCTTATGTCACATTCTTGAAGACCAAGACATTCCCAGCAATAGAAGATGTGTTGTGCAAGGGAGATTGTTGCTATTTCACACACATGCTAAGGATTTTGGGCACTGTGTATGTAAATGTTGCTCTCAAACACAGATTGGAAACAAATCAGCAACCCTTAACACACATGGAGGGAATAACAAGAATGAGAATCTCTAAAGACAACAATCTTGAGATCTTGAAAGGCAATCATGTTGTAACCACTCTGGTTAGCAACATTGATGTGCAAAGCCTAGACAAATCCACTTTGGAGCAACTTGTTCATCTGACAATAGAGAGCAAATATGATGATCAGAAGGCTGCGGTTGACTATTTTGTAGAACATATAGTCAACTGCAGAAATGCATTAAAGATCACTCCTCTGTCTGAGCAAGTCAAAGAAGCTTAACAAGATCAAGCAACATAAAAGGATGTGGAAGAGTCTTTGAAAGCATCTGAAGAAATTCAGAAGAATGTAGAAGAAGTTGGACCTTCTCACTCATAAGAGGTTTCTAACATACAAACAGACAAAACAAACAATCAAACATGTCTAACCAAACAAACAAGTATGACAAATAGAGTCAAAGCAAACTTTCAATTAGATCTAATTACATACATGTAATTAGCAAAACATATATGTTATCATACAAACATACATGTAATTAGCAAAATATAGATGTTATCATACAAACATACATGAAATAAAACAAAACATACATGTTATCATACAATCAGTCATGAAATCAAACAAACAGACAATCATTCAACTATAAAATCAGAACAAACAGTTAATCAAACAATCAGTCATGAAATCAGAAAAACAGACAATCATTCAAGTATAAAATCAGAACAAATAGTTAATCATACAATCATACATAACATACAAACATGCAATCAAACATTATAAGTCAAACACATAACCATTATAGTTAGTTATATCAAACACAAACACACACATACAGAGTATTATTAACAAACAAAATGTTAACAAACAAACTCAAAGAGATGACAACATCAACCATAGGGGGAGTATTGTTGGACTCAACAAGTTCATTAAAGGAATAATGCACATAAAGGATAATGCTTGCCATAATCAAACATAATATGTTCTAACATTCAAACAATCACCAACTAACACATTAGAATCATTAACATTCATAACATACACTAATTATTGTTTAAATTTCTTTTTCAGGATTATAAATAAAAGAAATTTTAACAAGTGTCTACAACGGATGAAGTGCTACCCACAGCGAATGAACAAGATGGTGCAACAGATGAAGATCAGGTCCAAGTGTCTACAACGAATGAAGACATCCTACCACGGATGATCAACATACACAGCGACTGCCAAGTTCACAGTTGATGAACTGTCCACAGCGTATGTTCATCCACAGCGGACAACATGCACATAACAAGTGTTCACAGTGGACAGTATTCAAGACACAGCGGATAAGTTATCTGACTCCACAGCGGGCATCTTAACATCCATAGTGAACAGCTAATCATCCACAGTGGATAGCTTGTAGACTTAGGATTTTTATATAATTTTCGTTTACATAAGGGTATTTTTGTAATTGTATATAGCTATCTGTGTAGGCTATAAATATCACAAGACCATAATCCGTTGTAAGCTTTTTGAATAATCAATACTAACAAGTAGAGATTATTATTCAATCACTAGCAATCACTAGCAATCATACACACACAATCACAATCACATACTAATATCATAAGCACTGATCATGGGTTTCCGCACCATGATTAATGTTTATTGAAGTTGATGTAACAAACTGTTGTTATATCCATTAAGATATTAGCAAAGATCCTTGGAGAAATCATCATCATAATCAATCACAACATTATCATTCATATATGTTAATGTTTATGTTTGATCAATGAACTGATATTTCATCAGGATATATGTTAATAACTATGATATCAGTGTGTGTTAGTATGTATATGATTGCTAGTGATTGAATGCTTGAATGATAATAACTACTTGTTTGTATTGATTCTTCAAAAAGCGTACGAAGGATTAGGGTAGAATGCTATTTATAGCTTATAAAGAAAGCTATTTACAATTACTAAACTACCCTTATGTAAAACAAAATTACATAGATAATATAAGTCTATAAACTGTCCACTGTGGATGATAGACTGTCCGTTGTGCATGATCAGTCATACGCTATGAATGATTGATAAGTTGTCCGCTGTGTCTTGGATGATGTCCGCTGTGAACACTTGATTTGTTATATGTCCGCTGTGGAGTGTTCATCCGTTGTGGATGAACATCCGCTGTGGACAGGTCATTAGCTGTGGACAAGTCATCCGTTATGTAGTGCTTTGGCCATCCACTGTAGACACTTTAAAGCTTTTAGTCATCTGTTGTAGACTTCTTCTTCATCCGTTGTGGCAAGTCTTCATCTGCTGCAGACACTTGGCAAAAATCCCTTTTTATCTACAATCCTAAAAAGGAAATTTAAGCTACATTAGTGTATGTTATGAATGTTAATGATACTCATGTGTTAGTTAATGGTTGTTTGAATGCTAGAACACATTATGTTTGTTTATGGCAAGCATTATTCTTCTAATGCACTTGTTGAGTCTAAAATTCATCCTGTTTTCCATAGATAGATCATCAAGGCTATCGGTAGTAACCCTTTAAGCGGGGCTACAGAAATGCTAAATTAATTTAGCACTAACAGCCGGATTAAAGAAAAACTCTTTGTTAAGAAAACCAAACTCTAGAGTAAAGGAAAGATTAGCAAACTCCGGGTCAAGAAAGTCCATACCGCCAGCAGGCTGAGGATGAGTGGATGAAACCTCGCCTAAGTCCATAGCACCAGGATTTTCGTAAGGACATATAGGAGCCTTGGCAAAAGAGATAGGGTTAGGATCAGAGAAAAGCTATCGGATCTTGTTCCTAACAAAGTTCTAAAGCAGGTCTTAATGACCACTTTGTTTGGCCACTCGAGTGCTGCATGTTTCACCTTCCCATCAGAAGTGACAACTTTGCCTTTTTGTTTGCCAAGTTTATCCTCCGCCACCACCTCAAACCCGATTTCAGCTAAGATCTGTGGGTTGGTATCAAAATCACTAGATAAAGAGGAAAATATACTGACACAAGGACCACTCATATAAGCATTCTTAGCCCGCAAGCTAATGGCATCATCCTTGTCAGCCAAGGTTGGCTGAGACATGACCTCCACATCCGAGTTGAATTCAAGTTTCATCAAAGATAGCAAGCACATATCTGCACAAAATTATCTAAAGGAAGAATGGCATGTTAACACCTTAAGAAAACAGATGCAACAACTTAAGACACATATCGACTCCATGATGCTAAATGCAGGAAGGGTACCAATGGCATCCCAATCAGAGCTTAGGCTAGCCGACATCAAGGCACCCTCATAATAAGGTTGAATCCAGGTTAAATGTCAACCAAGGGTCCTGTGGTGGGATTGATTAAACGATGGAGAGCGAAGGATGTATTCAAATAGTTTTCTCTAGGGTCACGAAGGGGCATAGGAAAAGGCATAACAGAACCATAGACCTAGAAAAATGGTTTTTTTACTTTTAGATTCTAGCATTCGACGAATGAACACACTGACAAGCTGGCTACTTACGTCGTTAAATAATAAACCAATCACCATTTTAGCTAGTTTAAAGAATCGTCGAAATAAACTTACAAAAGGTGATATACCAAGGGCTTTATACGACATTTTGAAGTGGGTAATCTTACTCACACCAAAATGGAGTAAGTTGCGACAAACTCAACTGGTAATACTCTAACTCATTAAGAAAAAAAAGACAAAAGAGGAAGCCAAAAGTTCCGAACTCGAAGAACTGGGTGTAAAAAATATCAGAACCACGCGGACAATTTAAAATCAAATCACCCAAATCAGGGGAGAACGAGCATGAATTGGGGCAAATTTTATAATTAGTGCAAAAGGCCGAGAACTTCGGTTCTATCATTAAACATTTATGCGATGGAATGTCTTGCCGATTCGCCATTGTAAACGATAAGCAAAAAAGAGTAGAAGAAGGAAAGTACCTGCGGGTTGCCGATTGAAATTCTATAAAACAGAAAGAAAGTGAAGAGGAGGAATAAATAGAGGAAAAAGAGCAGGAACAGTTAATGTGATAGGACAACCAATCAGTTCATCACCTACCTATTTTTTCTCCATTTCAAATTATCATACCTTGAAAAGCGGGAGAGTAGTTACAAAGATTGATTCCACACGAAAATGATTTAGTTACTCAGCGGATAGTCACACACTATATACGTGACCACCCCTGATTAGGGGGCTTACGATGTAGGCAAGGGTGATGACGTTAGCAAGGTAGAAACAGGCCTTAGGAGACACTATTATCCTGTAACAACCATGGCCCAAAAGAAAGATGTTTTGGCCCAAGCCCATACAAAGGCAGACATAACACCCAATGGGGGATCGAGGAACATGACAAAGCAAGAAGGAAGGAAACTTGAAAGGATCTGTAAAAGGACTATGCAGCCTATCTCTAATGAGGATCGTCAAAGCCTAAGCGGTGATAGGTTAAAAGGCAGGAAAAGGTAAAAGCGACAGAAACACTAAAAGGAGATCAAACTATTATATGAAAAAAAGGACCATGTCCCAAAACAAGAGAAAAGCATCTACACGAGGCAAATTAGATCACTGGAAAAAGAAAGATCCATTAGTCAAGCTCTCTGTCGAAAGCATGTATCCTTTAAGTACAAATAGGACCACCAAGCACTTAGATATGATGATCCATTACATCAACATTCTCTAGTACTAGTCACACTATATACCCTTAAGCACTCAAATATGATAATCCAGCTAATTCAATTCTTTATTAAAATAAATACCATATGCAAATTTTTTTAGTAAAAAAGTTTTAATACACACTAATAACAAAAGTAAGAATAAGAATATCATAACACTTTGAGTACCCCTAGGTGTTGTGATCTTTTTTATAAAAAAGTTAAGCATCAGTTAGTTATATGGACTCAAATAGTTAAAATAGTTAAAAATACAAACACTAATGATCCTTAGTATAATTTTTAAATAACATACTCACTACATGTAAATATGAGAAAATCAAGTCTCACTATAACAAAACTAGCGGGGAGCCCGCGCGATGCAGCGGGACGGACAAATTATTACTGAGTCATACAATCGGTTTGTGCATATAATGAAATGTGTGATGAGATAATTCTCTGATAAGTACCCTCTAAGTTTTTAAAATTATCTATTTCAAGAATACTAACAATGTCATCCTCCTTCGGTATAACATGCTTTAATGCATTTGGTAATTAATTATTCTTTATACTTGTCTTCTATGAAGCAAGTTTTTGATGAGATCTTTTGCTACACGAATCTGATTTTGATTTTAAAATTGCTATGATATTTTGCGAGAAATGGAAAATATTTCAAAGATATGCAATGCAAAATACCCTTGCCATTATTCTCTGTCTTTGTCTTTCAACTCTTTCCTAAAAGCAAGCATAGAACTTGCAAATAAACAAATAAAGCTAAACAATTGTATCTAAAAAACAAAATCAAATCTAACCAAAACACCTTCTGAGGCTAATTGTAGTTAACACCTTCCGGATGCTTAGCCCAAACTGGTCCATATGACGTCGTGGTATCGCTGCCATTGAATTGGAATGGTGACATCCTTTTTCTCAATCTTTCATGCATATATTCATTTAAAAATAAAAATATGAAATATTTAGCAAAAATTCAAAGACACAGAGAAATGTTATCAATGTTCCACCACTAAACTTAATTATTGACTAAATGATTTCTTACTTGAATTACAAAAAATCATGTTCAGTGGATGCACCTTTAGAAGTGTCTATTCTTTAAGTTATTACTACAATTACAGAAAATCAGGCAGAATATACCGGACGGATATTGGTTGATGCTAGTGCTAGAAGTGGCATGTTATCATTGTTTCTCTTGTCTTCTAATTTAGATGAATTAGACCTGGAGTTTCAATAGCTTTAACTAAAACAAAATATAATAAAAAATAAGCAAATTACATCGGAGCTTGATTTGTAGTTAAAGAATAAAATGGTTATTGATATCCCAAATAGCAAACTTCGACTTGTTGGACATATTTTACCTTATACCACACCCGCAAGCTGTAACAATGGTAAATAATGATGAAAATTGAAACTCAATTCTTCAAAACTATGCTAACGTATTTAGTATTAGAGCTTTACATTTTTAATGTTAGCAAACAATGGAAGCAACATGAATAACAAATGGTATAACATAAAAAACAATACAATTGATGAAATAAAACGGCTTAGAAGTTATAAATCTGAACTAAAAAAAGATCTGATGTTGATATAACAACATTAAATAACAATATGAGCGACTTTGCTTTGAGATTGTACTAATCGATTTTGCACACCAAAACACATTGTTTAGCAATAAAACCAATGCCAACCTAGGATGAAGAATGTGGGGGTCAAACAATGGGTTATCTGAGAAAGTAAAGAAAAAGGCACTTTACAAAGTAAACTAATAGCAACCAACAAATAAAACATGTAGGAATCAGGCAATGTGTACAATTAGGAAAACCCAAACCATACAGAAACCATACAACTACATAGGAGGGGCAATTAAGAAGAACAAACAATCCCAAAATGCATCAAGTACGATATGTGGACAATGATTATGAACCACAACAAAATTACAGCAATCCGAAGGCAACAGAGTGATTTACGAAATCTACATAACAAACCAATCACCCAATGAAGCATTCCAAAGAACCAAAACCGGAGAAAACCATATACGTCGTACCTGTAAACCAGATCAAAGCCGAAGTGGATGATAATGTTCTGCTTCCCTGGTTTGAAAAACAAAGACCAGATATATAAGGGGAAAAGAAAACATCAAAGATCCATACACCTACAAAACCAAATAGTTACCCAACTACATTTGTTTATTTACATTCATAATTTTAACTTCACATAACAGAAACATATCAGTACACGAGAAGATAAACATACTTACAAGAAAAATCATAACATCTCAGTCGTTACCCTTAGTCTCCTCATAAACCTACACTAAAGGTCATTAGTAGTAAGTTGGTTGTCATGATTTGTTATCCAATGTTCTTTTTGCCACCAATTATGATTAAGATCCGATTTTTAACAATGATCCATGTAAGTTTGCTAGAGATCTCAAGCATCGGCATATATTATATTTTAATTTTCTTATCAATGCATAATATGTATTAATATTTCTTAACTTTAGAACCTACCATAAGCATGGGTCAGCTACTCCATCTACTGAAACGGATAGATTAAGAGAAACCCTGCAACAACAAATTAAAAATATGGAACTCTAGCAACCCAATGGAAATTTATTCAAATCACCCAAATGGAAACGAATAGAACGGGTCGATGCTTAAAACTCAAAACAGATTCAACCAATAGAAAAGGTCAACACTTTTTAAAAAACTAACCACAGATCACATCATAATTGAGAAATTCTCAAATAAAGTGCTAGTAATAAAAATACCTTATGATTAAAATACTCATAAAATTTGTTTAGACTACCCTGAAAAAGAAATTAGATGTGTTTAAATTATATACAAATGAAAACTCCAGATCAGAATAGAAGCTGCAGTATACATAAAAACTACACCCAAATTCTTTCTCTTATCCGTTGATTTTGACCCTTATGTATACAAATATGCATCTGTTTGGATTCAGAAAAAATCACTAAATTAAAAAAGAAGTTGACCGAGCCAAATATATAAACAAGTAGATGTCAACAATGGTTGAATTGATTGGTTTTAACTGGAATGACTCTGTGATATTACATAATATAAATTTAAATCATGCTAAGATTGATGGATAAAGATATAACATATTTCGTCTAATATCTGAGTTAACAGTTCAAAAACTTGAGTATCTCATAAGAAAATGTAAAACTTTTAAAAATAGACTAATAACACAATGAGGCTTCATGTAAATGGATGTGACAGGACGTTTGAGTGTTGATTAAGAAGTAAAGAAATTATTTGGTGAAAACTTAAACCTTTAACCATTAGAAGAGTTGCTTACCTTTAATTAAACAAAAAAGAAAACGTTGAATATTAAGATTACCATGTTGTGAGCTTACCTTTAAGCTTTGACATCAGCTAATCTTCTGAATTTCTCCTAAAGTCAACTGTATTCCAGGTACTTTTGCTGAAATAATAAATCTAGTTTTGTGAATTTTGTATCTCCTTCATGTCTATTTTAAGTTTCAGGTCAACAAAGTTTAAATAAAAGATGAATGCTAA
>BJCO01829364.1:0-10143 GCA_018326465.1 Flaveria floridana | reverse complement strand
CATATTTCATCCCAAAAATAGTAAGTAGTATCACAAATAAAAGTTCCAGTTTAAAAGAGCATGCTTCATCCCCAAAACCAAAGTAAAAAGGGGAACACGAGAACTCACCTGGTATCCTTATATAAATTCAGAGCTCGATAAAGAAAAGTGATGATCACCAACAAAGCAATCCTTACTAGAACATATAAGATTCACGTTTAGAATTAGCATGATGTTATAACATGCGTGTGGTTGAGCTCTTTAGTTGACTTAAGGTTGGTGATTAGTATCCTTAGTGTATCCTAGCTTCTTGTATATTAATTATTTGTCATGAATTAACTCGTGTACATAGGTTAGTTAATGCGCTTAATCAAAAATTGAGTCTTAGCATAAATAAGGTAGAAAATCAATTTATATCATGGATTCCAAATCTTCAAAAATAACTCGCACTGACAATGTAAGTAATATATAATGTCTCAAACGATGTTTATAATGTTCGCGTTTATATCATATTTGTTAACTCGGTTGATGCTAACTAATCCAATTATTGATAATTGTTGACAATATTTTGAATAGAAGGAGTGTTACACATAATATTTATTTCAATAACAATGAGATGACCGACAATTAATAACAACACGATGATGGATCATTATAGCAGTTTAGGTCTTTTATCTTAGATAAAACTTGTAGATACCGGTTAACCTAAATATCTATTGTATATATATATATACAAATGCACAATCGTATTTTAATGTATTTTACATCTCTAAGTCTTGTAACGATTTAATGTGACATGAAATCAACTTATTTGTTTAATCAATGACTTGTTATAACTACTTCCCAAAACTTATTGTTTCCTATATTTTATCGAGGTTGACGTCTAATAATTAACGTTACTATGTAAATCTTGAGCCCGAACTATCCATTTAAATCAGATAATTATATCAAGTGATTATTCATTTTCGTTATAATTCACATATTTTATATAATTAAAGCTCAAACAACACACATGCAAATTATAATTCAATTTCAATGTGTTGAGCGTGCGATTTTACCTTCCACTCGGTTATATTTTCTAACCCACTCGTCCTCACCATGTTCTTGTTGTTGGCTATCCATTGACCTCGGTTGACCGTGCTTGACCAAAACCCCACCTTACCATTTTAACACATCCGCTACCGTAATCGACAATAACTACCACATGCAACACCAATTATAATCACCATTCTATCACCACTTAAACACCATTGCAACCACGACCTCCACCACTATCCTAAATGATGGTAGGCCCTCACTACATGAGTCTAACTCACCACCATAATCGATAACTCACAACCAAGAATCACCGTCCGAGATTACCACTACTAGCCCTTTACCAACATTACCACCATCGGTTCGTCGCCAAACACCCACCATTAATCATTTTCAAACAACACCATCGCCACGGCCGACAACCATACCCAAGACCCACTTGTCACCATCTAATTAATCAACACCACAACCATCACCAAAACCACCACTTTGTAACCACCACCACTAACCGTCATAGCCACAATCAGCAACCACAACCTTAACCGAGCGTCGTAGTTGTCTCCGACCATGAACCACCACCTTGAACAGCCCCTTTGACATTACCCTGCACCACTACTGCCTCTGCGGTCGAGGACCGTGAGGTCACCGGGCACCAACCACCTTGGGGTGCCCTTTGGGTGCCCTAGAACGACCAAAACCATCAGTATTTTAGCCACAGTCGACATGCACCACTGATACACCATCCAACACAGTCAACGGAACCACACCAACAACATCATAACCATAGTCGTGGTCGACGACCATGCTTGAACAGCCACCACAACCATCGACAGTCACCATCTCGACCACTATCATCACCACCTAAACCCGATAACCACCCCCAAACGTAACCGTCGTGGCAGCTCAAGCCACCGCCATCACCCTTGCCTTGCACCATCGTCGCCTTACCATCACCACACAGCCGCACCACTCCTGCCTTTACAGTAACCACAACCACGATCACTTCCAAAAACCACCATCATCGACAACCACAGCCGGAATCACAATCCACAACCATCATCGCAGCCGATAGCACAGAAACCGCAAACCCCACTTGGCAGCCTTCTTCAACATAGGCACCGGTAGTCTCGGGTTGCATCCAAAGCAACATAAACGAAGTCGCTTCTTCCCCACGTTCCGTTCGGTTAACAGCCACAATCACAGCCTGCAACCATCACCGCGACTGATAACCACACTCCCGAGATTGACCTCCAGCCGTCACTTCTACCTTCGATTCCCATCTCTATGTCACGTTTTGGGAGAAATCAAGACCACTACCGTGATCAGGGAGTCGTGAGGAGTCCAAATCTGCGTGCCACTCGCCGACACTCGCCGGAATGGGTCACCGGTGGCCGGAGAATCGGCCGGATTCGAAGAGGGGGGGAAATCGCGGTGTGTCCGCCTCTTTCTCTCTCGTTTTGAATTTTCTTTAAAACCCTAAAAATGAGAGAACACTTGTTTATATAGTAGGGTTAAGTGATGGGTTCGTTAACGGTTCGGTTTGTAACGCGTTCTAATTAGTTTTCACGTATCGTTAAAATTTCACTTCCCGTTAGATAAAATTATACAAAACGTTATAAATTTTCCAAGATTAATAATTTATTGTATTAAGACATACCGAATAACTAAACAAGTTTGTAAATTACCGCGTATTTAGCATGTTCAGCGGTTTTACGCGATTTCCCGAATGAGCGTTAATATTATTTTTGTATCATATTATATATATATATATATCATTAAGTATTAAATACTATTTGAATGTTAACTTCCCATGCCAGTCGCGTTATAACCTTATCTGTCCAATTCTCGGGTTTTGACCTAATTCCAGATCGATGCACGTCACGGTTGCGTTTCGGAACGCATTTATTCCGGACAACGTATCACTCACCAATTTAAGATGTTATGATAATAAACAATGATTAGATGAATATTTACGGAGTTACGAGGCTCGGTGATCATAACAGGCGTCAGTTAAATGCCGGCGGAAACCGGTATTCGCGTTTCGCTTACGCATTTCCATTGCTTATGCATGTTTGATGAAAAATCTTTTAGCAAGCATTATTTATGATATTAGTTAAGATTAACAATGATTTAGATTGTATGACAAGCCATTATAAAAATTTCTGATAGAATTCAGACGTTAGTACGCGTTAAATTGCCGGATTTTACCAGGTATGGGTTCTGAATCTGTTTTTAGCTTGGATATTTCCATAGTTATTTCAAATCACCTAATAATTCATTGTTTCATGGTTTCTTGTTTAATTAGTTCCTAAACATGTATTTGGGCCTTAAATGGGCCTTTTTATAAGTTCGGGCCCTTATTGGACTTATTGGGCCCAAAAAGGCAAGTTTCATTTTGCAAGATTTCTTTGGTAAGCCCAAATCAATCTGGACCTTTATTGGGTCCTATAATACATTATGTTTTCAAATTGGGCTAGATTTCAGAGGTGTTACACAATGTATGATTGATTGAATGTTTGTCATTATAATTACATTTGAGTAATTAAAGTGATTAATTTTGTATGTTTGTTTGTGTATGATTGCAAGGGTTAAATATCACAAGTAATGTAAATGATTGTGTGTGATAACGTATGTATTGATGTATGAATATGATTGTTTGACTTGTTTGTTTTGTTTGTTCATGTATATGTTTGATTGATTGAATGTTTGTCATTATAATTACATTTGAGTAATTAAAGTGATTAATTTTGTATGTTTGTTTGTGTATGATTGCAAGTGTTAAATATCATAAGTAATGTGAATACCTGTGTGTGATAGTGTATGTATTGATGTATGAATGTATGTTCGTATAAATGTCATGTGTTTATATCAACAACTCAAGAATGTATGTATGAATACATGTATATGTTATAAAACATATGTATGTATGCTTGTATGTTTGACATATGCATAAAATCATGTGACATTATGATTGTTTGTTCATAAGAGCATAAGATCTCTTATATGTATAATAGAATGTTTGTATGAATATCATATGTATGCTAATCTATGTATGTATAATTATATGTTTGAAGGATTGTATGATTGAATGATTATATGATTAAATGATAAAATAAGAATCATACAGAAGGATATGTATTGGTTGTTTGTTCTATCATTGATGATAAGAAACCTCAGGAGTGAGATGGTCCTCCTTCTTCTGACAGCTTCTTTACCTCTTCCATTGCCTTAAGAGTGTCCTCAATTTCTTTCTCTATGGCTTGGTCAACTTTAGCTTCCTTCAATTGTTCTTTGAGTGTTGTAGTCTTGTATGCATTTCTGAAGTTGACTATGTATTCTACAAAGTAGTTCACATCACTCTTTTGACCGTCATATTTGAAATCTATTTTCAAATGAACAAGGTGTTCCAAAGTTGACTGATCGAGGCTTTGCACATTAATGTTGCTAACCAGTGTGGTTAAAACATGATTGCCTTTCAAAATTTCTAAATTGTTATTTTCAGATATTCTCATTCCTGTGATTCCCTCTATGTGTGTGATGGGCTGTTGATGTGTTTCCAATCTTTGTTTCAATGTTGCATTAGCATACACAGTGCCTAAAATTCTTAGCATGTGAATGAAATAGCAACAATCTCCCTTGCACAACACCCATTTTCAATTGCAGGGAATGTCTTTGTTTTTAGGAATGAGACATATGATGGATGAAGCAGCTTGATCTCAAGTGGATCAAATAGTCTGATGTTTGCTGCTTCTTTTCGTCCAAGTTTCCTTCCCAGCACCACTTCAAAGTGACTTTCATCATAATACCATCTGGTAATAGGATGCTGGTATTTAACGCCAACTATCTTCTTCATTATAAGCTTTAAATTAGATAGCCTTAAAGGGTAACCAACCTTTTCAAGAAAATCAGCATCAATTTCAGAAGAAGCTTCTTCTATGACTTCTTTTTGATTGCTTGAAAAAGCTTCTTCTCTTCTGATCTTTGAGACGTGAAGTTTTTCTTCTCTGTCTACTTTTGCTTTTATCTTATGATGTTGTCTATTCATGTATGCTCTCAGTATATGATAGAAATCTACACCTCTGGGATTGTTATTATGATTGACAATCCTCAATTGCATCAGGTCCAATCTATCTTTATAGCTTAAAGATCCCAGTTGGGATATGTATGATAAGTACTGAACAAGTCCAGATACTATTTTGATCAGCACAGCATCCCAGATTTCATCATATTTCCATGCCATGATTTTTCTTTCATTGGCATCTGCTGTGAGAGTGTTTTTGTCATAGAGCTTGACAAAATTTGTTTTCTCACTTATCATCTCCCGAACCTCATTGCCTTTAGGCCATAGCCTATGAGGCATGAATTGTCTTGGTTCCTCTATCTCATGAAGTTTAGGAGGAGCTTGATGATAAGTGGATAGAGAAGATACAGGGTGAGGTCTGAATACATATGGCTTAAGAGCATTGGCTAACATGTTTTTGTATATCTCTTTAGACATCTCTTTCATTTATGATAGTGTTCTCCCTACATATGACCTGTATGGTACTCTTATATGACTCAACCATCTTTTCACCTCGGAGTACGTCATCTTCTCTATCTGTGGATCTTATGGCAGATTCTTTTCAAGTTCTTGTTAATCCTTGATTTCTTTATATCTCTTGTATCTTTGCTCTTGTTCATTTGGCATGACTTCTTGAAAGTCTTTGATCAAGTCTTTAACCTCAGACAGGTTAAGATGAATGAATGAATCATAAGGGAATCCCTTGGTGGACAACTCAATCCCCATCAATGTTTGAGGAACATCAGTAAGAGCTCTTGAATGTTTTGCATTTTGTCAGGTTCATCCCTTTCTTCTTCTTTCTCATCAGAATCACTGAGGATGATAATGGGAATTTGTTGTTCATCTGATTGATCTATCTCCCCCTCTTCCAGAATAAATGCTTTTGATGATGATTGAGGAGCATCTAACTCAACAGGTTCAATCTTCACTTTCAGAAGCTTTAAAGGAGGTGACTCTGGTTTTTCTTGTTCACCCTCAGTTCGTTTCCCTTTGAGTAAAGAGGGTAAATAAGATCTCTTCCTTTTCCTTTCATATGTTCTCATAGGAGTTTTAGATGATGATGATGCTTGATCTTTAGATGAATCTTTTAAAGCTTCACTAAATTGTTTGATCAACTCCTTTTGTTTGTATGATAGGGATTCATGAGGAATACTACCAGTTTCTTGAGAAATTGGATCAGGAGTGTGAAAGTGTTATCTCAAGATGGGTGAGTAGTGAATATTCTCATTAGGATTAGCCTCACTGAACAAGTGATCCATAGTGTATGATTCTTCTAGAATGATCAGTGCTAAGTTTGTTTCTTTAGTTTGAGGTTGACTTGTTTCAGCTTCACTAGACAACTTCTCATGACCACTCATATCTTCATCAAGATTTGCTGAATGTTCTTGCTCATTCAGCTGAGAGTCATCGTATTCAAACTCTCTATTTAGCCTCTTTATTTCTTCAGCTTGAGCGTCTATAGTCCTTTTTAGCTCATCAATCTCCTGTTCTTTAGCTATGGACTGATTTCCCCAGTAGTCTATTCTAGCCTTAGCAATAAGGAGTTCGCTGTCTTTCTTATTTAACTTCTTCTTGTTTGGCTTAGCTGTTGCTCCACAATCTTTACAATTAGCTTTTGTGCCTTTTGATCTGAATTAAGCTTTTTAATCTCCTTGTCTTTCTCTTTGATTCTTTCTTTTAACTTCTTAGTTCTTTGATTTGATCTTTCAATGAGTTTATTTTATTCAGTGAATAGAAAGACTTTGGAGAGCTCAATGTCTTCTTCTGTGAGCATTTTACTGCTTTGTTCACCAAACTCAGTAGTAGCGGCAGCTTGTTCAGTTTTAGGCTCATGAGTTGATGTTCCAACATCTTCTTGTTCATCTGATTGTTGTGCTAGTGAGGAATCTATATTTTTCAATATAGATGAAAGTGTTTGCTGATCTGATAGGTTTGGGCTGTGTGGTAGAGATGGAAAATGTGCTTGTTGAGGACTGAATGATTGAGGGCTAACTGTTTGTGGGCTTAGTGGTTGTTATGGTGATATTGGCTGTTGTTGAATCACTGGTTCAGGCTATATGATTGGTTCTTGTTGAATTATGGGTTCAGGTTGAATGATTGGATGTTGTTGAATGATAGGGGCAGGCTGTATGATTGGAGCTGGTTAGATGATAGGGGCAGGCTGTATGATTGGAGCTGGTTGGATGATATGGGCTGGTTGGTTGGCTTGTTGAAATAACATAAATGGTTCATCTTGTCCTGGAATTCTGAGAAATTCCTCAGGAATAGGGATGTTGTGGTCAATCATATGAGGAGGCATAAGCACCTTATCCCCGTGATAGATGTTTGATCTTATCCTGTTGAACACATACTCATTTAGATGGGTAGGCTGTAAAATGGCTCCTTCTCTTGGGATGTTGGGCAATAGATCATCTATAATCATATATAGAAATCTTAGAAACATCAGAAATCTGTTCCTCACTTCTGTGATGTTGTAGACAAGGCCATTCAGAATTTGAGCAGCAAAGTTAAATGGCCTTCTTGCAATGATACTTGCCAATGCACATGATGCCCTTAGGGATGTTGCATCACATCCTGTCTTTCTGTTTGTCATGGTTTTCTAATATGTGTGCATCAAGAACCTAAACTGAGCACACATATTTGCCTTCTTGATTTGCTTTCTTTCTATGGTTCCAGTATATCTTATTTGTCTCAACACATGTAGTACATAGTGTTCATCAAACTCAACTGGGCCTAGAGCATCTTCATCACCTAATTGCAGCACCCTTCTGATCAGTTCTTCAGAGATGATGATATCTTGATTATGCACAGTCGATATAACTACTTGCTGATCATCAATGTCTTTAAGGAGTGCATTAGTCCAAAACTAGACAATGTGATCTTCAAAGATGTCTAGTCTGAAAGTCATGGCATGCACAAGTCTTGTCTGCCTAATTGCTTGGATCATATATTTGTAGTTCACTGACCTAGGAGAGTCAGGATCAAGAAATGCACATATGTTGTGATCTCTTACAAACACTAAATCAGACATATCTGCAGAAAAGAGATTAAGTGTTAGTATTGAGTGTGCAAATAAATTGTAATGATGAAATTATGATCAAGTGTATGTTGGTATATTATGTATGTTTTGAGATGCTTGAATGTATGTTTATCCATTTGTGTGTGTATCTTCTTTGTAATTTGGCAATTTAGTCATTTTGACTTTTAAAAGTCAACTGTTTGTCAATTTTAATTCATCAAATTCTTAACTATTTCAACTTGATTTTATACAAAGTTTATGACAATGAGTTAGTTTATCATCAACAAGTTGATTTAGTCATCTCATACTTTAGTCTAATCTCATATCATTCAAATTGCAAATTTCAGTTTGACTATCAAAAGTCAAACTTGATCATTTAATACATATTCAATGCAGATGCATTTAATGTTGTATGTTTAATGTTATGCAAAATCAACTGAATTTTCATGTTAGTTGCATCTATTTGAACATGTTTACTGAGTTATAACACATTTTAAGCAACTTTCAACATTTTCAAAGATCAACATTCAGTTTTTGTTTGATTTTAGGCATGAACATTTTGTTTGAGTATGAACCTGATGAACATGTAATCAAATTTCATCAAATAACCATTTCAAACACAGTCGACTATGGTCATTAAACACAAATTCAGTGCCTGATTTTGATTTAAAACATCAAATGATTCATATTCTTGATTTTAGTTCAAATTTGACTTAGGTCAAACAATGTTTGAATCAGAATCACTGAACAAGATGTTTTCATGAATGTTTGATGTTATTAAACATGTTGTTATACCTAATTGATAATGAATCAGTAGATTTATCGATCAGAATTTTGATTTTGAAGAACAGGGGTTCAAGGGTTTATCGAAGGTTTTTGAATTTTACTGATTTTCTCACTTTCACTCGTGGTGAATTGAAAAAGTTACAAGTGTGAACTATATATACAACGTACAATTTGTGTGTCTGTTGTGTATACAGTACGTCTGCTGTGTAAAATTTTGAATCACAAAATTCGTTATCCGTTGTGGGAACAGTGTCCGCTGTGGACACAGCGTCCGCTGTGCATACAGTGTCCGCTGTACAATTTTGGTTGTACGCTGTGGACCCTTTTGTGCAAGTACTGTTCTCATAGCTGATGAACAAAATGTTCATGTGCTCTGCAAAATAGTGTGCACTGTTCACAAAGCGGATGAACAATTTTGTTCATACGCTGTGCACTATACGTGTGCACTGTTCACAAAGCGGATGAACAAATTTGTTCATACGCTATCTATACTTGTATGATTTGTTTAATATGTTTACAGCGGATAAACAAATTTTCATACGCTGTAAACACTTGTGTTATTTTGAATGATGTTCACAGCGGATGAATAATTTTGTTCATGCGCTGTAAACACTTGTAAAATTTTGTATGTTACTGTACCTTCAGCGGATGAATAAATTTTGGTTATCCGTTGTATGAACAGTTGTCTGTTTTAACTTATTCACAGCGGATGATATTTTACTCATCCGCTGTATGAACAGTTGTGAAATTTTTTAAAAATTTAATACTTTTGAATGTTGTTACTGTTTGATCAGTTTGAAAATTTTTATATTCAAATTAATTCTGAATAATTTTTCAAAATATTTTAAATGTATGTTAAAATATTGAATTTTAACACTTCAATATATGGATGATTTGATATTACTCTAGAGCAATATTATGCAATAAAATAAACAAGCAAATATATATGTGTCAACCTGTTTTTTGTTAGTGTTGGCTTGACATTGGCTTTGTTTATTTTTCAGATTTGAATGTTAATGCACAATTTTGCTGCCTTTGACAATTTCAATATTCAAATTCTCCCCCTAAATTTTTGCATATTTATAAAAATTTGTCAAAAATTTATATATCGTAAAATTTTGAAATTATCAAAGTCCAAATGTTTGTTTTAGGACTGATTTACTTATTATGTATCTTGAATATGATCCTTTGTTCACTCAAAATGCATGTTTAATCATAAACCACATGAATCATGTGCACATACCATGAGATCATACTAGTCTAT
>BJCO01829310.1:0-11847 GCA_018326465.1 Flaveria floridana | reverse complement strand
TTTTTTTTTTTTGAAAAGTAGCTGTTTTTAATTAGTTAGTTATTTTAAATTGGATAATTAAATGATTAAAATAAAATAGGGTTGAAAAAGACTGAAATATCTTTAATGCTAATAGTGGTTTAAAATGGTGTTAGAGGAGTGCATGAATGGCAAGACTTGATAAACTATAAAGTGTTGAAAATGAAGAGAGTAAAAAAGAGTTTTTTTAGACTAAAATATTATCTATCACAGTACGGAAATAACATTTTATTTTTTATTTTCTATTAAACTTTACTTGCTTTCAAAGTGAACAGCAAACCCAAAAGTATAGAAAGAAGCCAAATAACATATTTTCTACAATATATCATGAATTAGTATTTAAGCAATGCAATCATAAAAGATGATGCAATGTAACTAAAATATGTAGAACTATAAATTGTAAACCACATTAAACTAAATTAACTATTAACACACCCAACTTTAGCTATATTTTCATTATAGATGAGATTTACCGAATATTTTTGTTATGAGTGAGATTTAGAGAGTAGAATGTTGTACATTTAAGTTTAATAAGTACAGCCAACATGAAACTTGAACCCGTATTTTATAAAAATCAATACAACAAAACAAGAAACAAATCCCCACATACAAACTACCTACCCATCACCTTCTCTTTTCATAACTACCTAAGTTCTTGCAGTGGAACTATAATCTCAGAAACAAAAGAAAACTAAAAATAACTCGACTTAATTATACTTATTCGTATACTTGAATCGTGATTAAACAACCGTACATGACAGGTACAAGATGAATAAAACGCGTGTCGGCCTAACGCGCCATTTTCTTTCAGTCAAGCTTCACTGATGAGAACAAGTAATGCACAAACCAGAAAGAAGAAAGGAACCCGACGGTGCCTGTGGCTAGCATGATGGCTAGAACCATCAAGAGCGAGTAGCCCAAGTACAGTGTAGCCGAGACTGGTCCACTTAAGCTCTTGAGGTAAAAAATAAGATAGTTTATCGAGTACAAGAAAATGTACAATGCAACTGAACCCGAAGCAAAGAAAGACTTCCACCACCACTTCCAGTCCTCGACGCAAAGGTGCATGTAGGTCAAGACTAGTGACACCTCGGCACAAACGACTACTAAAAGGATTAGAACTACGAGTAAGAACCCGAAAACATAGTAAACCCGACCCATCCAAATGCTAGACATGATGAAGAAAAGCTCGATGAAAAGGGTGCCGAACGGGAGAGTTCCCGCACCTAAGACTAGAAGCCAAGATGGGTACTTTTGAGCTGGGATTTCACGGGGTATTTGGTTGGTTCTAACGGGGTATTCTACATGAGGCGCTTTTGCACCAAAGTAACCACCAACAAACGTTAAAGGAACCGAAATGCAGAACCATAGTAAAATGAGGATAACAAATAAAGAAAACGGGATAGCTCCGGTGCTGTGGGATCCCCATAAGAGGAAATTTAAGGTGAAGAGGATCAAAAACGCGATACCAGGGAAAAAGCACGCGACTTTCCAAGAAACCGAGACCCATCCTCTTTGATCCCCACAGAAGATTGTTCGCCACATACGTACAGCAACATAACCAGCTAAAATTCCAAGTATCATGTAAAAGATTAGCATGCCAGTGACCAAGGTCCCACGTGAAGCGGGTGACATGAACCCGAGTGCAGCAAACATGATGGTCACAACCGCCATTCCAAGAATCTGAACCCCATCTCCCACCATTACACATAAAAGAGATGGATTACTAGGAGCCCGAAAAACATCAGCCACAACAAGCTTCCAACCTGATAACTCTTCATTCATCTGGGCTTGGGCCTCCTTGTCTAAGTCCTCGTAATGAGTCAAATCCCGTCTAACCGTTCTTAAAAAGATCACAAGAACGATTCCTGCCAAGAAAGTGATGACCATAAGCGAATTCAGAATCGAGAACCAGTGTACCTTTGCACCCTCCATTTTCAAGTAAGCATCCCATCTCGACGGCCACTTGATGTCACTCTCAACGAATGCAACCTCATAAGTGAAAGCCACAGGCTCGTTTTCCTTTATAGCCATGGTAACAGTGTTATCCTCACACATGATTTTAGACGGATACTTCCCATACGTTTTCAAATTCTTTAACGACTCAGGCCTATGTCTAATGCTGCAAGGAGTTACTTCAAACCCCACAACCATATAACCAGGAACATCAGATCCTGATTTCCCAATAGACGGGATCACTTCAGCTGCTTCACCAGTTCCCATTACACTCGCCACATTCGTTTCATCATACTTATGAACCAAAACAGTGAACTTCAAGTGATTAAAGATGTAATAAGCATCATCAACTTTAAGCCCTATAGGATACCCTGTCCATCTCAAGTAGTAAGTATCCCTCCTCGTGTACCGAATGGCAGGCAAGTTATCAAGCATCACATTGACCTGATAAATCTCATCAATCCTATTTGTTAACAACTTATACTCATCACTCGACAACGGTTTCGTTTGACAAAGAAAGATCTCAGTTTCATTTGTGTACATTTTGAACTTATACGGCGAGTTTTCGATGCGATCACCCATCAAAAGCTCACCAAGATTCTCAGCACTGTCTTTTACACCTTCTGGGGGCTGACAGAAGGGTAAACTATAGTAACTGTAAGGGATTTCTGTATCTATTGAAGTCAAAGAGTTGACTTTCACAGACAATGGATCACCTACAGCGTATTTGTGAGGGTAACTACCCGGAAGATAAAACCCATGACCCAATTGAGATATCAAACAGATTAACAAAACCCAAATCTTGAATTTGTTGAAAACTTCCATATTGTGTGATCTCCGATGTCAGATCTGAAAGATTAATTGAGAATAATCAAAAGTAGTACAAATTCAATGTGGGGTTGAAGCTATGAAGATGAATTACAATGAAACTGTTAAAAATCATAACTTTTTTATACAGATCATAAGAATACGAATGCGATTAAGAAAGATGATGAAGCAAAAGCAATTTAATGGGTATTTAGGAATGTTAAAGATGAAGATTGCAGGGAGATTAAAGACTGACCTTATGAAGTGAATTAGGGCTTGAAGAATTAGGGAAGAAGACGGTTTTTTCAAAAATGTGTAGAGAAATTATAGAAGTGATCACCCTGTATTAGTAGCATCGGTGACATTGCGTCTGATGTCCTTGATATAACCAATTTATAAACAAACTTCTTTAGTTATGCTGTTCCCTCTTGTTGTCATCAAAGAAATTTTAATGATATTAATTGTCTTTGTACTTTGTTCTCAAATAAAACATTTTGATACTAAAATAATATAGTTTGAATTTAAACATTGTATGTTTAAGTTTCATATAGGTAAGTGGAATTATGATGATTTTAAAAATAAAGTATGTTCAAGAGAGAAAAAAATGTATATTAGTTTATTAAAAGAAGTTTTTATTTGTATTTATTATATTATATTTTTAACTTTAAAATTAATAGTAGCCTAAAATAATGACGGTGTACATTTTGTTGTTATTCTCAACAAAATTATTCATATCTATCTTTATGTATATTGAAAATTACAAATTTGATTCTTAATCTTCAATAACTACGATTAACATTGTTTTTTTGCTTAATGTTTGTTACATTTTTTGTCTTTTTAATGGATGAATTTTTTATTTATTAATTAAGTTCAAATTATAATTTAATTTTTTATCCTTGTGTTTAAAAATACCTGAATAAAACCATTACCCACCCACCCTTACCCTAGATTTTCTTCATAGTCTCTTTCTCGTTTCATATCCATTTATCGCGTGTAATAATATTTCTTCAATGATCGAATCTAATTCAACAAAAAAACATGCTCTCTTTTATATTTTGTGTGCCACTATCCTTCTGTATGCCATTGAATGCAAGACCAAGAGCACCCGATTTCATTCAACGCCAACGATTCTTGAAACATTTCTGGACATTTTGTCTAGTTTTACGGTTGACATTGAAACCTCATATCATGAATTACACTATATGGTAATAAGCCCTCTTAATGTGACTTTTCATTCACATATTTTAACGGTTTAAATTTTTTATGGAGTCTTTTTCTCCTACAACCAATAAGGAAATATATTCCTTCTGACATTACTTGATTTTATTTTTTTCAATTATGGATTTGTTGATCTCCTTGTAATCAATATGGAGAGTAATTTTATCAACACAATTGAAAGATCAAAACCTAGATGCAAATTATAGAAACATAATAGTTCATAATAATTTAAAGTCATTAAATTTTATCAACAGTGTGCTAATTCGTGTGGTTAAGTTCACAAAACTCACTAATTTGGGTGGGTTTTAATATTTGTTTTTTTTTTATTTTTTATATATATTATTTGTTTGTGTAAATAGAGTTAAAACACTAAACTACCTTCATATACATTGTATATTACTGAAGTTAACAGATGAATAACATCCATTAATCAAGATGATAGAAAAGTTTGACAAGCACTAAACAAAAACATCAATTAATCAAGATGACGAAAAGTTTGATGGAAATTAAACAAAAATAATTTTAATGTAAGTACTCAATATAAAGAATGAAAGTTGTAATGAAAATTTAATTATGTTTTTTATTTATTATCTTGAGTAAATTACAAATATTTTTTAAGTATTATTGAAATCATGGATTCTGCTCTTAAATTTTAATAAGCACACATAGTGTCATTCATATAAAAGTAATCACGCTTACTGTTTTTTACATTAACTGAAATTAACTTTTATAGTTATTTTATAGTAAATGATCAATTTGCTCCTACGGCTTTTAAAAAATAACAGTGTATTTTCTTTCTTTGCTTCCCTTTTTTTTCTGACAAGTTTTATCTTACAAACTTATTGGATTAGTAATCAATTATTTTGATAATTTATAAAGTATATATTCATTTACAAATTTTAACCTAATACAAAAAATTTATATAATCAATTTAGTTATTTACCTTTTCAATAAACTAATCAAATATTTATAAATAAATTTATATTTTATTATTTTAACTATTTATCAAAACTTATAAATAAATTTATATTTTATAAAAAATATTAAAATAAATTAATTAATAATATCTAAGATAAATTTTTAAAATAAAAATGTTAGAGCTAGAAATACAACTTCACAACACTTTTCAAACCTCTTCTCAACCCATTTGACAAAAACCTTGCCCCTTAAACATCCGCTTCCCCATGGTCCTTCCTCCACCGCCGCCGATTCCAGTCGATGCCAGGTGCACCGCTAGCTACTGCGCATTGCGTAACAACCGGTCAAAACCCAGGTAATAATCGTTTACAAAATATTAAATAAATATTGTATCTGAGTTTAATATAATAATTAGTCTTCAAATTTAAAAAAAATTAATTAAATTAAATTATTATTAAATAAATAAAATAATATTAAAACAATGGATAGTGGAAGATAATGATTAGGAGATTTGTTTTGTCAGCCAATTTTT
This sequence comes from Flaveria floridana, assembly GCA_018326465.1. Classification (NCBI taxonomy): domain Eukaryota; kingdom Viridiplantae; phylum Streptophyta; class Magnoliopsida; order Asterales; family Asteraceae; genus Flaveria; species Flaveria floridana. The sequence continues at coordinate 6,398 of BJCO01829310.1, read as the reverse complement.
CTTGAAAATCACCTCATGCAAATTTAAATCATCATAAATACCATTTACACCCATTTAACACTCACACTCTCATCTCACCTCTCCACCTCCTCTCTTCTCCTTCTCTCTTCCCCCCAAACCGCCGCCCACCACCACTGCTGCTAGGCGGCAGCAGCACCACCGCCACCGCCGGTCGCCGGCCGCCCTCATTCCTCTCCGGTCGACACCCCTCTCGCATCCCCCCTCCTTCTCGGTCACCCTCACCACTTTTACTTTCCCCCTCTCTCTCGGTTGTCACTCCACCGCCGGCCCACCCATCGCCGCCACTGCCAAGGGACGGCAGTGGCATCACCAACAACACCAACCACTGTCTCCACTACCCTCTCCTCTCCTTCTCTCTTTCTCTCACCCGTCGGACCAACCATCACCCCCCTCTCCGCTCTCGGTCGCAAGAACCAACCACAACCACACCACCATCATCTTCAAAGAAACTATTTGGAGGTTCAACATTTTGTTCTTACCTTCGAAAACGAGGCGATCGGAGTAGTTTCACGAAAGGAGACGGGTTTGACGTTCGGGTGTTAGAGAAACCGAGTGTTATCAAGGAAAACATTATCACCTAAGATTTAAAGGTACCAAGGTATACCTACATTGTTTAGAAACGTACTTTTTCTTGCATGCATGGACGATCAAACGTATGAAACGGGAAATATTCATACTTTTGGATGATAACTTGATATATAAATGTGTCTATATAGCTAGAATAATCTAGGATTCTGATTTTGGGTTCGCAATCGTATACATAACAAGAGTTTAGTAACATATTGATTAAAAGAATATATTGGATGTTATGAGAAAGACCTATAATACGTATGTTACGGTTAAAATGGATTTGATGAAAACATGAACAAACAAGGAAAATATTGTTTTAGAACAACGATCGAATAGACCTAAAAGATAAAAAGATCTTTACAAATAGTGGCAAATAATGATGGAAAACAATACATAAAATAAAATGTAAACAGTGAAAACAAAACTGAAAAATGTAAATAAACTTGTTATTTATAAAAATAAACGTATAAATTATCAGATAATTCCTAGAAACCTTAGTTGCTTAGACTAAGACTTGATTTGGTGATCCATTAAAATGGTTACTTAATGACGCGAATCGTTCGTATTCGGGACCATAATCTTGGATTCAGGACTCTTCGATTTAAGTCTTAGAACAAATTATTAAAAGGTGAGTGTTTCGGCCCCATTTTTATTAAATATTGTCTTATTTAAACTGTCTTGGGGGAAAAGCATGATTTAAAGATATGAATTATCTTATATATGATGATTGATTGAGAAAACGAATATATTAATTTGATGGTATAAGTTGGGTCAGTTATATGCGTACATATTACTGAGCCCCTAAATCCCCCCATAATCATTCACCTCGGGGAGGCCACAGACTTATATGGGTAGATCTATCGGGTTAGAAGGGGCCGCTCTCACGACCAGTCGCTCTGGTCAGGTACTGTGAGGGAATATATATGTTTGGACTGTTGTGGGCAACGACGTGTTTCTTGGTTTGATTATGGACTTATAGCCGAAGTTATCGTATGACCTAGCTAGTCTATGATACATATATTAATTTCTCTATCATCGTAATGAATTTGAAAAATAAATTGTTTTTCTTTTAAATTCTGAAAACCCAAATGCTCACCAACTTTTTATTGACCTAGAATTCTCATGCTTTTCAGGTCTGTAAGAAATCTTAATTGGGAATGATGCGTAGGGATTTCGGGAAGGTCAAGCGGTGTTGGGTGATATGACGGAACGTGGGACCTAAACATCTAAGTGTGGATCTTTTCGTAGGAAAAGATTTTTAAATGAAAACTTGTCTCAACTTTTGTACATATTATGAATAAGTTTAAGAGTTTCGTAATGATAATCATGTTTCTTATAAAAACCGTTTGACTATAGTCGTTGGTAAAAATTCAAACTTCAGTTACCGCCCTTCCACGTGTTCAAATGTGGTATAAATCGGTTTTGGGGTGTGACACATTGCACATGTTGCCTGTTGTCCCCCATCGCACCCGTCGCCTGCTATTCATCATCGCACCCGTCGCATAGCCCCCCACCACAAGTTGCTACCTATCGCAGCCGTCGCATGCACCCACCCTCCCGTCGCACACCTCATATACATCAGGTAACATGCCTATGTTTTTTTAATTTTGTTTTCATACATGTAGATGTGGTTGAATGTGGGTTAAAATCTCTCGTTTGATTTGTTTAGAAGTCTCAAGTTCTTTGACTGTGGGTTAAATTTTGTTTTTAGTTTATTTTAACAGTTTGCAAAAGTTAACAATTAAACAATCTTCTTGTTACAGACTTTAGAGGTTTTGTCCATCTCTTCTTCTACGGATGTCTGCAGATATGGTTTACAGACTGCAGACATTTTACCTTTGAAAAAACAAACTGCACCTATGTGTACTTATCAAAGTTTAAGAATAAAATCTGTAATTTTAGTATTATTTAAAGAATAATATTTGTAATTTACTCTACTATTTTTCGTTGCATGTCGGCTAGGGGTGTGCCAAAATATCCGAATCCGAAATTGAATTCGAAATATCCAAAAATCCAAATCCGAACATATCTGATATTTGATATACAAAATTTTCGGTTTCGTATAGTGTTTTTGAACATTTTTGGGTATTCGGATATCCGAATTATCTAAAATACTATTGTAAAAATATTAAATATTAATTAGAATTTTGTATATTTTATAAAATATACAGATATATGAAAGTTTTTTTAAATAAAAATTATTTAAGTTTTATAAAAATTATTAAATAAAACATATTTTTATAGAATTCAAATATTCATTCCGATATTAAAATCTATTATGCGAAATTTTTGAATATCAGATTTTAAACTACTTTACATAAGGCTACTTTTTAGTTGTAATAAACTTCTCCAATAAATTGTATTACAATGATGCATCATATTGGCTGTATTGCCCTATAGAAACTTGTAAATTACATCTTTTGCGTCAAGTTGTATTTAACAATAAACCAACCTGTATTAAAATAGCAATCAAATTATGTTGTCAAGCCTTGTCCATCAAACGCATTACATCGATGCATCAAACTGTATTACGACTATATATTTAACGCATTTAAATTTAATTGTTTAGAAGATTGCTAAACTTATTTTACAACTCTATTACTTTCTTCTACTCTGTTCTACACTTTCTTTTCTTCAAAAAAATTTGGTGCATAAGAGTGAAACTTGGTTTTCAAACCAAAATTTCGAAGCACATGACATATCTTTCTGACAACAATTTCAACCTAGCGCATCAAAATGTGAATATATGCGTCAAATGATAAGCCTATGCATTATATTTCAAACTTGTGTAACAAACCATATTAAAAGGGCGTACCTGGTGCTGCAAAGAGCTCCCGCGTTTTCGCAGGGTCCAGGGAGGGTCCGTCCCATTTAAGGGAAGATGCACGCGGTCTTTCCCCCACATTTTGTGGGGATGCCGTTTCCACGGATCGAACCTGAGACCTTCGTTCCCTTTTAAAGACGCATTTTCTATCAAATAATAGCAAGACTTGTATAAAAATATTAGAAATTTGATCGACTTTATTTAACAAAAATTAAGTGTATTAAACTTATCTTTTAACTGGTAATTGGTCATTGACGAATCACTGGTCCACCCGATCATATTCGTCACTTAAGTACGGAACCTTGAGGCACTAGACTGACATGCACTCAAAGGGAAGCTCGTACATCGTTTTGTCTCCATCGTTCACAAGCTTGAGACCACGATTAGGAGGAAACTCACATACGTACCTTAGGTGAGAAAACCCTTTAGACTAACATGAAACCCTTTTTTATTCACATACTGGACTAGAACCCATTACCTTTTTTTATATTAATGAATTCTTGAGGTACCTTATTTCAATCATTTGGTTGAGAATCATTAGTTGTGTTAAGAAATTTTGTAGAAACTATTTTTTCTTGTAAATCCAATGTAAATAGAAAAGTAAATAATAGGACGAGTATGATTGGTTACTCTTGACGAATTATTGTAACACTCATTTTTGTTTTGTTTAACGGGATCCAATTCTAGAACTCACATGTACATTAGCATTAGTGCACATTTGAGACACTCTAAATTCACGTGTAAATTTACATCTTAAGTTGACAAATCACAAATTCCCATGTAATTTCAAGTGTGAGTAACACTAGTTTACGTGAGAAACTTGTGTTACAATGTAAAATGACACGTATATCAACTTATTATTAGATATTTTAGTGTAATTAGATTGATTCGTCGATCATTATGATCATAATATCACTACAAGAAAAATAACATTCAGAAAGGACAAAAGTCCTCGCTAAATGTTAGAAAGTCCTCACTGAAGATGTACAGCGAGGACATGTCCTCGCTGAATATTCCTCGCCAAAGTCCCGTGGCTACAAGTCTACAGTGAGGATTGTCAACGTATACAGCAAGGACAGCTCTGACTTTTAAAAAGTAATTAAATACACTACACAAGGACTTTATCCTCACTATAATATTTTCGATAAATAATTATAAAACTACATATAACATATTTATTTATATAATTATACGTGTATACATGTATAAAGATATTACAAACGTATACAGTAACAGTAAATACTGAGTCTACAACAAGGACAAAGTCCTTGCTGTATCATAAATATTATTTTTTTAGTATTTTACTTTGTCTTTACTAAAGTTTTTAGAGAGGACTTTGTCCTTACTGAAAGATTGAGAATTTGACTGCAGTTTTTGCTGTAAATACAGCTTCCCGCCCAGAATGTTTCTGGGACGATGCCTGTTTTTTTTTTTTCAGATTTCCATCAAATAACAATAATGATATCATCAATCATACAACCACAACATCAACATACCATAACATAGTTAGAGTTTGAGAATACATTCAAATAGAAAATTCGGGTTTACATAGAAAAATGACAAAAGATCTAAGTTCATAAGAAAACATGAGGATAACCTAGTCGGAGCTGTCGCTCTCGCAATCAGAGTCAAATTCAATCAAAATATTATGTTCCGCCAAACCTTTTATAACGTCTTTTAGTTTAGTAGCAAGGCGGGTATACTTTTTCTTTGATGATGTCAGCTTTTCATTGACTTGTTCTTAGGTGTAGACAGGTGGTGGTGGTGTAGATGGTCCAGGATTAGAAGATGATGAAGTGTATCGGGCCAAACCGGGTACAACATGTCCACGACCCCTATTAAACCCGCGGCGTGTACCCAATACCTGATCCATGATTTCCTTCTCTGTCAACGGGTTAGCTGCACCTTCTTGCCAGCTAAGTAGGTCATTCATTTCAAGTTGAAAAGACAGGAAGACAATGAAAGACCTACCACCAAAGGCGCAGCCTTTCTACAGATGGTGGAGGGTCCGGAATTGGAACCAATAGTTAGATGGGAATATGACTATAGTTCCCATCAACTAACTCTTTTCAGAGGACCACAAGAAAGGGTACATATAATCCAAGGTGACAGACTGGATGTTCTGTCTACCAAGGATTTGTACAAACTTCTCAGCACCACATCAGGAAAGAAGAAGGAAACTGATAGACACTTACTTTCCTTGGTGTTGAGAGTTTTTGAGAAGAAGAGAGAAGTGAAGTTTTGGTAGCATCAGCCTAGGGGGAGTTTGTTGGGTCATTATAAGGCTGATACAACCAAAACCACTTCACATAGTCAATTTTGGTGCCACATTCAAAGGCTTCCGAAGCTAAGTATGAGATCTTCTGAAGTCTGAAGAACAACAACTGAAGTCAATAGCTGAAGGCAACAGCTGAAGTCAACAGCTGAAGACAACAGCTGAAGCCAACAACTGAAGACTATCTTCTAAAGACAAAGTCTGAAGAAAGAGCTGAAGACAAAGTCTGATGAAAGAGCTGAAGAAAAAGTCTGAAAGCTTCTGAAGACAAAGTCTGAAAGCTTTCGAAGACAAAGTCTGAAGAACACTTCCGAAGACAAAGTCTGAAGAAAGAACTGAAGACCAAGTCTCCTTTCGAAGACAAAGAAGACTCCAAGCCTCGGAAGAAGCAGTCTTCCGAAGTATAAGTGACTTCGGAAGGAGTTATTCTTCCGAAGAAAGTTATCCTTCAGAAGACATTGCTATGTCCAGTAGACATAAGTATGGTCTCTGACAGTCCGCTGCAGACCTCTGATACAGCATGGCATCTTCCTAAAGAGCCATGTTATTGACCATACTCTATTCTACTATTTACCTTTTTATGATAGTACATGTTACCAACTTTAGTTGGTGACAAAAGGTAAGTCAGGGACATGTCCTGACTACCAAATCTCAGGCAAAATGTCTGAGATACCTCACCAATAGTCTTGTAGTATAGATGTTTGGTTA
>BJCO01829309.1:0-10181 GCA_018326465.1 Flaveria floridana | reverse complement strand
AAGAATGGTTTTAATGAAAACGAAGTATGTTTATTATAAAACTAGAACTCACTCAGCAACGCTGACTTTTTATGTGTGTCCAGTTGGCAGGTTGTGTTGCTGGGGATGGCACGAGGGGGCTACTCAGCTCTTTTGGGATGGCATTCTCCTTTTAATAATGTTGCCATGTCTTTTGTGGCATGCATGTGTTCCTTGAGGATCCCGATAAAAGGGATTACTTAAGGAATCTTCTTTAAAGGAAATTTTAATGTTTCTATACTAGAGGTCACTATTTATGACCATTTTGTAATTAGAAAGGATGAAATCTTTTGTATAATGCTTTTGTGATGTAATGCAACATTAGATGTTTTGTAATTGATGTACGTTGTATTAAATGGCAAAAGCATTTATAGTGAATTGAAAGTTTATCTCAGAAATTCCACTACATGATTTTATTAAGTTTAAGCAAATATATGTTTTATGTGCGATGAATGACCATCTGTGAGGTGCCCGGGAACGGGGCCTTACAAATTGTGTGATGTACCAGTTGTGTGTGACTTTCCAGACGTATTCCCAGAAGATCTACCTGGTGTGCCATCGAATCGTGAGATTGAGTTTCAGATAGATCTGATACTCGGTGCTCAACCCATTGCCAAAGCACCGTATCAATTAGCTCCGACCGATATGAAAGAACTCATGGTTCAACTTCAAGAGTTGATGGATAAAGGGTTCATCCAACCGAGCATCTCTCCTTGGGGTGCTCCAGTCTTGTTTGTTAAGAAGAAGGACGGTAGTATGAGGATGTGCATAGATTATCGGAACAAGTTGACGGTGAAGAACCGATATCCTCTACCGAGGAATGACGAATTGTTTGATCAGGTTCAAGTTGCCAATTGGTTCTCGAGGATAGATCTCCGATCTGGCTACCATCAGTTGAAGGTGAAGGAGCGAGATATTCCTAAGACAGCTTTTTGCACGCGTTATGGACACTACGAGTTCCTCGTTATGTATTTTGGTCTAACCAATGCACCAGCTGCCTTTATGGATTTGATGAACCGGGTGTGTCGGCTGATGTTAGATAAAACAGTGATTGTGTTTATTGATGATATCCTGATTTATTTGAAAAGCGAGGAAGAACATGCAGGCCACATACGTGAAGTATTGGAGAAGCTTAGAATAGAGAAGTTGTATGCTAAGTTCTCTAAGTGTGCTTTTTGATCGCGCGAAGTTTAATTTTTGGGTCACGTGGTAAATTTTGAAGAAATTATGGTGGATCCGGCAAAGGTGGAAGCAGCGATGCCATGGAAATCTCCAAAGACGCCATCCGAGATTCGTAGTTTCTTAGGTTTGGCGGGTTATTACAGGAGATTTATCCAAGACTTTTCCAAGATAGCCTCACCTTTGAGTAAATTGATTCGCAAGGACGTGAAGTTTGTGTGGGGGAAACAAGATTGGTGCTTTTGAGGAGCTAAAAGCAAGATTAATTCATGCTCCTATCTTGACATTACCTGAAGGAACTGAGGACTTAATGGTCCATTCAGATGCATCCTATTCGGGACTAGGTTACGTGTTGATGCAATGTGAAAGGGTAATAGCCTACGCGTCCCGACAGCTAAAAACCCACAAAGTCAATTATCCCACCCATGATTTGTAGCTAGCGATTGTGGTCTTCGCATTGAAGATTTGGAGGCACTACTTATACAGGGCGAAGTGCACCATCTTCATGGACCACAAGAGCTTAAAATTTTTCTTTGAGCAAAAGGATCCCAACATGAGGCAGAGGTGGTGGTTAGAGCTCATCAAAGATTATGATTATGAGATCCATTATCATCCGGGTAGTTGTGGCCGATTCAGGTGAAGGACTATCAGTTAGTTATGACCGCTGATGTGATGAAACAGGTCAAGGACTTTCAAGACAAAACGCTTAAAGAGGATCAGATTAATTCCGAATGAAAGAAGGGTCTAGTTGCAGAATTGGGTGAGTGCACTCTCGGTGTTAGAACTCAAAATGGACGGATGTGGATCCCTCGTTATGGAGACCTACGGGGGCGAATCAGTTTCTATTGTCTCTGATCGTGACACTCGGTTTACATTCATGTTTTGGAAAAGATTTCATGATGCGATAGGGACGAGGCTACATATTAGCACGGCTTATCATCCTCTGATAGATGGTCAGTATGAGAGGACGGTCCAGACGCTCGAGGATATGGTTCGAGCATGCGTGATCGACCTTGGAGGAAGTTGGGATGATCACTTACCGTTAGCGAAATTTTTATACAAAAATAGTTTTCATGCCAGCAATGGCATGGCACCATACGAGATGCTATATGGTAGAAGATGTAGGATGCCCGTATGTTGGGAAGAATTGGATATAAAGAGTTAGGAAGTATTGAGGTGATCGAGGCTACAACTGAAAAGTTAGAAAAGATCAAAGCCTTTATGAAGGCGGTAAAGGATAGATAGAAGTAGTATGCCGACAAAAGGCGTAGACAGATTGAGTTCAACGTGGGTGATACAGTCATGTTGAAAGTGTCACCTTGGAAGGGGATTATCCAGTTTAGGAAATAGGGTAAGCTGAGCCCAAGGTACATAGGGCATTTCCGAATCATCGCACGAGTAGGAGAGGTGGCCTATCGATTAGAACAACCTGATGAGTTAAGTAGAATTCATTCGACATTCCATGTATCTCATCTGAGAAAGTGTTTAGTTGATGAAGATGTGATTATACCACTGGAAGACATTGAAGTGGATGAACGGCTCAATTATGTGGAGCAACCAGTGGCAATCATCAATCGGAAGGAGAAGAGATTGAGAAATAAAGTGGTTCCACTGGTGCGTGTGCAGTGGAAACACCGAAAGGGTTCTGAGTATACGTGGGAAACTGAAGAAGTGATGAGACAGCATTACCCATACTTCTTCGATGAATGACAAGTTTCGGGGACGAAACCTCTTTAAGGGGGGTAGACTTGTAAGACTAGAAATTTTTAGTCTAATGAAAGAAAAGGAAACAATAAGAAAAGGAAATAAAAGTATATTGCAAGAAGGAAAAAGGAACATAAGTGGAGAGACTAAAAGGGTAAAAAGGGCAAAATCGTATTATTATTATGTTTAAAGTGGGCATGGCCGCCCACAACTTTTGTTACATCAACTACTTTGGCATTTTTAAAGAGAGAGGGAGTATAGTTTCATCGGTTTTCTAGAGAGAAGAAGAAGGGGAATCTGCTAAAAGGTAAGACTTTCTTGTAAATGTTCGGTGTCAACTGAGTTTTCAGCTTCAGAACCGAGTTCTATGTATTCTTATGTGTTTATGTGTGTCCGGGTGTATATGTTCTTGGCGTCTAGGTGTTAGAACATCAAGAGTGCGTGAAGTTGAGGAAGTTGTGCTCAGAAGCAGTCACAGGTGAGTTCTAGACCCTGGTTTTATATGTTTTTAAACTTCTTTAGGGCTGAAAATGCATGTAAAATGTTTTAAAAGATGTTATGTGTACAACCGTATGTATGAATATGTGAATTCATGTGTTATGTTGTTATGCACTTGTTTGAGATGCCTCGAATGATGGATTAAAGTTAAGAACATGTTAAGATGATGATTTAGTCCGAAATGGTTTAGAAACATGTATAAGTATGGTCCATGCGCCTAAACAGTGGCCCATGCGCCTGAAATTTGACTTAGAAAATATAAGTATACCTCATGCGCCCAAATAGTGTCCATGCGTCTAAGTTATTTGTGAAAATATACTAAATAATAGCTCATGCACCCAAACAGTACCCCATGCGCCCAAAATTCATGCCTAGACGCCTAAGTGTAGGTCATGCGCCCAAATAGTGCCCATGCGCCTAAAGTGGCTCATGCGCCTAAGTGTTGATGCGCCTAAGTAAGGCTCATGCACCTGCATAGTGGTAATGCGCCTAAATAGGGCTCATGCGCCTGCATAGTGCTAATGCGCCTAGACTGTTTTTACTTAGAAAATTTTAGACTCATGCGCCTAAAACGTCCCATGCGCCTATTTTGAACTTAGAACATTCTAAGGGGTCTTAAGAGGTATGTGATTGAGATAGACACTGATGTGGTGATGGTCTATATTTAAAGTATGTATGATGATGTGATGAGGATTATGACGTGATGAATGTTATGATATGCATATGTGTATGATGTGTTATCTTTTACCGGATTTCAAAACGTATATATTATATTAAATACGTTATGTATTATGTTATGACTTTACGTAGTATGATGTATATATGAATGAACGCAAAGTATAACGTAATAAAGTGAAAGATGAAAAGTGGAACGTAATGAATGAATGAATGACTTGCAAGCAAAATGAATGGAGGTGCACGACCATGTTGTCGTTAGCTCAACTGTGTGCGGTTTAGCTAACCCGAAGGATTCACACAGGGTCAATCACTGAGATTGACGGGACCCTTATGGCATGCCCTAGGTGACTGGGTCAACTTCGTGAACAATGTGTGTGGTCTATTTATAGACCTCAGGCCCAACATCAGCTTCGTGCACAATGTTCGGGGTATTGCAGATTGGTCCGGATGAAAGGGAAAGATGGCATGCCCTAGGTGACTGGGTCAGCTTCGTGTACAATGTTCGGGGTCTATTTATAGACCTCAGGCCCAGCATCAGCTTCATGCACAATGATCGGGGTATTGCACATCGATCCGTATAAAAGTAAAAGATGACGAAAGTACAAAACGAACGTATGTGTATGAAAGTAAAAGATAATGAAAAGTACAAAACAAAAGTATGTGTATGCAAGTAAAATATGATGAAAATTACGAAACGAAAGTATGCGTAAGAAAGTGAATGATAATGAAAAGTACGAAAGAACGAAATGAACAATGAATGTTGTCTGGATGTACGTATGATGTGTGCTCGCATACGAAAGTAATGTATTTTATTCAAAAAGTGTATTTTTGTATATAAAACACGCAAGGTATTTTTAATACTTTTAAATCTAGGACTCACTCAGCAACGTTGACTTTTATGCATTTTCAGTTGGCAGGTAAATTTGGCTGAAGATGGCACGCAGGGAAAGTAACTCGGCAAGGCAAGACTAGCATCCATTCACGCTTAAGGATATTGTTGTTTTGTAATGCAATTAAACGATGCTTTTGTAACTTAAACAATGTCGTAATGGTTAACAACAGTAATTATTAATGTGATGAATGGTTTTTGGTTAACGCAATTCCGCTGCTTAATCTTATAAAATGTGTAATGTTTTAAATATAATGTGCGATGAGTGTCCAACTGTAAGCATCCCGGGAACGGGGCCTTATAGTTCATCACCGCTAATCCAAAGCAACATAGTAAAACCAAACATATAGAAATCAGATATTATTTTCTAAGAGACTGCTTAGAAAAAGGTTTGATCAAGTTGTTCAAAGTAGATACTAAAGATCAGCTTGCTGACTTATTTACTATATCCTTTGATTCAGTAAGATTTAATTTCTTAATTGAATCATTAGGCATGATCAACTTAGATTAGAAATCATCACCAAGAAAAGCATGATTTGTCCTTCACCAATATGAAAAAGACAAATACATATACAAAACATATAAAAATACAAAAATATTGTCTTGTTAATAGGTTTTTTCTTTATATTGTTTTTATTCATTGGGAAATGATAGTACACCATGACTTTGTTTACTTTTCTAATTTTAATTTATACTAAAGACTGATCAGAAGTGATTTGATATGTGAGTAGGTTCAGCTTGAGTAGAATATCAACCAATTCATGCTTAACATAATGACTAGATGACCAACTGTGGGCAATTCCATTTTGAAGAACAAGCAAGTGAGTCTTATCCTGATGTGATCAATTTACTCACCTAAACATACTATGTTCTGACATTTTATAATATCTTTCTTTGCATATCATATACTCTCTGTTTTACATAAGCAAAGACCTGAGTTTATGATTACCTTTGGGTTTACAACAGTAAACACCTGGTGAGTTGATAATGATCATCATCATCCCTCTGTTTTGTGTCAACAAAGACCTAGGTTATAGACACCTCTGTTTTATGTAAGTAAAGACCTAGTGACCTGATGATGATCATCTACAAGCTCTACAAGAATCCAATGTGATCAGCTATATATTATTTTAAAGAGCTTATCAATCAGCCAACATTATTAAGATTTCACAAAATCTTAAGATAAAGCTTATGCTATAAGGAACATAGTTTTAAAGTGTGAAAAAATGATGAGTTGTTTTATTAACGGAGGACAAACTCTAATGTGATTTGAATGTGGAGTCCATTTTTATCTATCTTTAATCAACATCAAAACATGATAATCAGCATGGCATGTTTAACATATACTCTTGTTTGAATTTAAGTGGATCAACATACTTGCAATCAACACTAAATCTGTGTATACAAACATTATGCAAAATGTGTCAGGAAGTTGCTTAGTGTCATAGTATGATCCCGTGTTATAAGTTAAATGCTTGAAAAATATCTTTAAGTTATGTTTAATCATCTTTAGTCTAAATAAGATGGACAGATCACTGCATTTCATGATATTCTACTACATAAATTTCTAATAAATTCATAAGTTCATGATTAATTATAAATTTAGGGGGAGTAGTAATCAGCATGAAAATTGAGTTTATCATAATTCGAATGAAGAAAATTAGAACTTGAGCACTAACTTGGCTGCAGGATATCTGAAGTTCTTAATCAAATCAATTTCTTACACAAATTGCCATGAAACAAGGTCAACAAGATCCAAAAGCAACAAACGATCCTAATCTAATGTTAGAATCATACAAACAAATAAGTTTCAAACTTTCCTTTAGCAGAAGCTATGGTGTAAATTATGAATTTTAGCAGAAGCTACAGTGTAAATTTGCACTTAAGCAGAAGTTGGTGTGAAACTTAAACCAACAAAGTTAAATTTCACCTTCTGTAGATTGGTAACCTGTGGATTGGTTGACATTTTAACAAGTATAATATTTTTCCATGGATTGGTAACCTATGGAAAAAGAAATTTATATTTCTGTGGATTTAAATTAGCAAAGTTAGTCTTCCGGAGATGTTTAGTCATCCATAGATGTTATATGGAAGAATTAACTTCCTATGAAAAAATATTTAATAACTAAACAAACAAACAAACAAACAAACCCAGTATATCCCACTCAAGAGTAGGGTCTGGGTAGGGTAGGTGGTGGCAAGTCTTTCCTCTATCCAGATAGGTAGAGAGACCGCTTCCAGAGAGACCCCCGGCTCGATAATAGAAAAATAACTATGGAACAATAAATAACCACGGAAGGGTAATAAGAATTGAGGGTCCCACAACATTAAATAGGTTTTTAAATATTCTGAAGTATGGATAAATGTTAAGCTTGACTGTTGTCATTTTTCATTCACTTTTTCAGAACATTTTAGACCTAAAAAACGTTATTCATACCTTAAACCCTCTATCCTCCAACATTCAAATTACTCTCACGCAACAACAAATCATTTTGATTCTTGATTTCAGTTCATCATTCGAACAACATTGTCAAGGTAAATCATATGTCAAAACAACATAAATCAACTAATTGATTATTCAAAATATCGCCAAAACCTTTCAATTTCTTATGTCTATCTTTAAAGTTTGAATCATCGTTGGGTTCTTATCTTCTTATTTTTTGCGCAGATGGCAAATCGATTTGCCAAGGAACACAATGTCTGTGTGTTCCTTAATTATGAAGACCCTATAGCAGAAGGATGCAAAGACATCATGATGTATTTGCGCAGGTCGAGGTTGTTCTACGCACTATCTGCTGACCCGATAACCTATCAGTCCCACATAATAGATTTTTGGAATACAGCAAGAATAGAAGAAGAAGGAAATGATATGGTGATTTATTCAACAATCAAAACTGAAGGGATGAGGATTGATGAAAAGAACTATCAGAAGGGTACTTGAGCTGGGTGAATAAGAAGGACACCCTGATGTTTTTAAGCATGAGTGTATAAAAAATATTTGATCTGATTGTATATGATGGTGATTATTAGAACGAAGAAATCAAAAAGGGGAGATTATGCAAACCCTACAGATTCATATGCCACACTTACTTGAAGTGTCTATCCAAACTTACTTGAAGTGTATATCCAATAGGAAGTCTGGTTTGAATAGATTTTCAAGGCATATATCCTCTGGAATCATAGGCATATTTGAGGGTAGGAGGTACAACTACGCAAATACATATTTGGAAGCTTATGTGATCAAATCAGATTACATAAAGAAGAAAAAAATGTACGTGTACCCTCGGTTCATCAACTGATACTCAATAATGTCTTACCAAGAATAGAAAAGGAAGGAGATATTTTTATGCAAGCACATCTAGGAAGGTCTGTGTTGAGAAAGATAAGTGGAAGTTATGAAGGAATAGAAGTGCCAATGTTTGCTCATGTTATAGATGAAACTGCAGATATCCCGCCGGCACTTGTTTTTTATTATCAGCAACAAGAAGAAGAACAGACTAAAAGAGAAAGCATCTTACTCTCCACCAAGCATCCTACTCACCACCAACCATTCTCACCATCTCCTACCCACCAACCATTATCACCATCGCCTACTCACCAACTATTATCACCAGCCCAAGCCCAATCACCATCAAGCCAAGACACAGAACCCATCTCTCCTTCCCAATCACCAACTTCACTAAACACTACTGCCACTGAACCCATGTCATCAGCCAGTGAACATAGCCAACCCATTTCACTTTCCTCATCTTAATCATCTCCCAATGCTGTAACAACAGAACTCCTATCACCAAATGTCAACCTACCATCTCCTTATCAAGAACAATCACAAATCCCAGTCTCCCCATTCATTGAAGCAATATCAACCACAGTAAGCCATGTACCCACTGAAGTGATTAACTTTGAAGAAGATCATGATGATGTGCTGGTAGGGGTAATAGAAGAAGTATGCTTACAAGTTTAGGGGGAGCAAGAACAAGAAGTTGAACAATATCAAACTAAGAGTGGAGATGAGTTTGTTAACATTATAGCTTATCATGAGGATGACTTGAAAGAAGAAGAAATTTATGTTAGCAAAAGTTTCCTTGTTGCTAAATATAGCAATCTCATCCTTAAAACAAACAAAAGATTGGAGAGATTAAGAGAATTGAAGGGAATTTTGAAAGAAAAGGATATGCATCTAGCCTAACAAGAAGCTACACTCAAAAGATTAAGAGAAGATGCAGTAACAAATAATGAAGTGATTGATGCTCTGCATCAGTTCATGGGAGAGCCGAAAGAATCAATTGAAAAGGAAAAACAAGAAAAGGAGTAGCTTGTTACAGAGATAAAGAAAGCCAAAACTACCATCTCTGAACAAGTTGACCTTCTAAAATCAAAAGATGAGGAGATTGTTGCATTGAAGATGAAGATATCTACTCTTGATCATTGCTCATCAAGTATCAACAACAGAAACTGCTCAAAGTTCAAAACAAATGATTCATTATAGCAGAAAAAGGAAGTACCTGGGTAAGATCCAAAGGAAGTCATTGAAGTTCAAGACTCTTCTAAGAAAGCCAAAATAATCTCTCCCGAGCACACTCCTTCAGTTGATGTAGACATTTTAAAGCCAATTTCTCATAATGAAGAAGAGAGTGATGTTGAATAGGAAATCTAACAAAACTTGAATCTCCCATGGATAAACAAGAATCAAAATCTGATGAACTGCTATCTACAGATGATATTCTTAAAGAAATGCCTCAATCCTTAATGTTCATGACCTTAATCAATAATGGATTCCCTTATGATATGGTTGAAAAGATGAACATGACTGAGATGAAGGAAATACTGAAAAGAATTTGAGAGAGCAAGGTTATGTTGGGGTTTGTTAGACCATTTTCAGCTTGTTTAACGATTTAAACATATGAAACGCAGCGGAATGAATTACTTTAAAACATGTTAAAGTTTCTGAAAATTATCTTTCTAATGTGTAAGACAACAAACCCATAACATAAGGATCTTTATTATGTGAAAAACTAGCATACTATATGATAAGAACACCCAAAAACATGACATAGTCATGCCAAGAAACTACCTTTCTTTGTACTGTCAAAAATGACCAAAAGTAGGCTGTAAAGAGGCTGAAAATTTGGCCAAAACTTCAAGCTTAGAAGTCCTCAAGTGTTCACTCCCACAAGGCTCTAAGTAAGCATCATAGTTGCTTGGATTTGGACAC
>BJCO01829223.1:0-12272 GCA_018326465.1 Flaveria floridana | reverse complement strand
TGGTCCATAAGTATGATATATTCATGTGTATGGTCCATTAGCATGGTCCATTAGCATGAACTATCACATGAATAAGTTAAACATACTTCTAAGTTCTTATTGACTAAGAACCATGTAGAACAACATCAAACCTATATAGTTAGTTCATACACATGCAACACATTCAATATAATGATATCATGACATAATCCAACATAAATTAACATCACAACGCACTTCATATATCATTCATTCAATTCATTACATCGGTTACATATATGTAAGACATGAAAGACTTTTACATTTCTGAACACAAACTAGGTACATCAATATGTATCAACAAACTCCCCCTTCAATTGACTCATACGCACGACTGAAGGTTCAGTCATGCGACTAACTCAATCTTATGTCTTAGTCATGCAACTGATCTAGTCTTCTTGTTCAGTCGTGCTACTGGTCCATAAGTATGACATATTCATGCGCATGGTCCATTAGCATAATCCATTAGCATGAACTATCACATGAATAAGTTGAACATACTTCTAAGTTCTTATTGACTTAGAACCATGTAGAACAACATCAAACCTATATAGTTAGTTCATACACGTGCAACACATTCAATATAGTGATATCATGACATAATCAAAGATAATTTAACATCACAATGCACTTCATATATCATTCATTCAATTCATTACATCGATTACATATATGTAAGACATGAAAGACTTTTACATTTCGGAACACAAACTAGGTACATCAATATGTATCAACAAACTCCCCCTTGGACCTAGTTTACTCTATTCTCTAACATTCTGCACATGTTCTTAGAACTTATTGTACTTCTCTTCTCTTGTAACTCCTGCATGTATCTCGAATGCAAAGTAGAGTCGTATGATGTGTTGGAACTATAGAGCTTGTATAATGTCCTGCGTATCATAGAATAGTGGCCACTTGTATAGAGTGTAGACATCATCTTTGGACAAATTGGTCAGCCACATAGGGTCAAACACCCGGATAGTCTCAATCTGAGCATCTTTGTGCAAAACTATGACCGCTTCACCCGTTCGCCAGTCGTAATACCATCATTTGAAGTGTGGAGTGAAGTCCTGAGGCATCTCCCGTAGGGGAATCTTTGACATTGTGCGCGGAGGACTCCACTTCAGCACTACCTTAGGCTTTCCAGTATGTGCATCAACTTCGGTCTTATTTATGAACCGTTTAGGCTGTTGAGGCCTGAAGTTGACCCACCTAGTGTGGTATTCTCTCTTTAATGCCATCTCAAACCACCCCGACCTCTTTCTGGGGTTGGCATACAAAAGGTCTAAACAGGCAAGCTTATTTAACTCAAAACCAGGGAGAGTCTTCAGATCATGCGGGTATCTGAAGTACTCTATTCCGTTCTCTCTTTTCACCACGTACACATCCAAGTCTTTAAAATGAGCCCAACTAATGATCTTGCCAGGCACCTTCTGATGCTTTTTAAGTCTGTAGAGTTTGGTGTAGGTGTTAGACTTTGGCGGTTATTGCTGGGCTCTCATTTCTTCTAGGCACACAGCCCACTCAGCCTTCTTGATATTAACATCAGTGTTCGAGGCTTGGGATTTCCCTTCATCTTTCTCCATCTCTTTCACATTAGCATCAAGAGCTCAAAACGTATCACTGCCAATTGTTTCACCCAAATCGGGGATAACATTTCCATGTTGGTCAGTGTACTTTGGATACTCTTGTGCAGTAATATCCTTGATATCAGTCTCGTCGACGCCCTGCAGCTCTTCATCACTCATGACATCAACCTCGGGAGCATCCTTGACTAGCTCATCCGGGTTGAGACTGAACATATCAGCCAGCTACTCATCTGTGAGATCATGAATGATCTCTCCCTCCTCGGGTGTGTAACTCACAGATCGTCGCACGATCCCTTGCAAATTAAGAATCATTGATAGCCGAGTCTTGATTTGCTGAAGGGGTCCGGCGTCGTGCTCATCAGTCTGTTGAGATTCATCAGTTTGTTTAAATATTCAAAATCACACAAACACATTAGTAATCAATTCATTTATATTAATAAACATTGATAAACATTAATTACATAAGTGTAATACATAATTCAAGTACAAAAGATAATCAAACGCTAAGACAACTAATTATTACTCTTGTCTTTGACACTTGGCTCTTCAGCTTGAGGAGCTGAGGTGGACGGTCTTGATTCTTGATGTCATTTTGACCTTCGTTCCTAAGCTGATGGATCTGAGGCTGATGCGGATGCATCACCTTCGGGCTCATCCTCATCTCCTCCCTCTTTGTCCTTACCACTGCTCTCTCCTTTAACATCCCCATCATCATAAGACTCATCATCATCAGATGACTTTTTATCATCATCATAATCACCATCACCTTTGATCTTGAGAGGCTCACCCTTTGTTCCTTTTAGCCTTAGGCGTAGCTTCTTGTTTTTCTTCTCAACATACTTAATTCGCTCCACCGATGCCATCAGAAGATCGTTCTGTGTGGTTAAGGCATGGTGAGCTCTAGAAAAATCACTCTCAAGGGCAGCTTCCTTCTCAGTCAGATGTGTGATCTGCTAACTCTGAGCTGCTGTCTTCTCGGTCAGCAGGGCGATCGGCTTTCCCTGTTCAGCATTGACAGCCATCAACTGATTCATCTGGTTCACTCGAATATCGTCAGTTGCGAGTAGTTGTGATGGGAGTGGTGGATGTAGTGGCTGTGGTGGTGGTGGATGCAGTGGTTGTGGTGGTAGGAGATGTCATCAGCACTATACGTCTTCTTTTGGCCTTCTTGCCATGTGGCTGTGCCATCCTCTTCAATCGTGAGCCCTTGGAGCTCATGTTTATGGTCGTCCGCACACATTTGTGGCGTTTCTTTTGCTTGTCACCCCTTATTAGAATTTATTTGATTGTGTTAACTAGTGATAAGATAGAAGCCCACAGCCTGTTAAACAATTTAGTTTAGATTATTTCACCAACGAAGTCTACTTGTCTATTGTGTTGAATCTACCGACACATCGTACAATAGACTAGCAACCTTGCTAGGTCTACTTTCTCTATGTAACCCCAGTACCAGACTACTGTACTATCATTTTTCCTTTACTTGGCTTAAATATCGTAGACTTGAAATTTTAATTATAGCTTTTTGGTCTTTTCAGTCCCTTTTAAGTCCCAAACAAGTAGTTCCCTGTGTACTATCATTTTTCATGGTTTTGAATTAATCTCACAGATTTGGTTTGCTTTCAGCCTATCTGCCCGCCTCCTATTTTCTTTTTCTTTAAGTAAATAAATACTGAAACTAAACTAATCTCCCCCTAAAATTCTAAAACCGAAAATATTTTTATGTTTTTGGATTTTTAGGACAGAAAGAAATTAAATAAAAAAGTTAAAATAAACAGAAAGACGGCCTATGAACTCGATAATTCTGGAATCACATCACTTTTCTTTTTCACGCCATTTACCTCTAAGAGATATAAAAACCGAGGTTTATCAAATCCTTTTGTGTAGAGGTCGGCGTGTTGAAAATCCGTATTAATTTTAACAACATCAATTAATTGTTTTACAAAACAGTTACGTATAAAGTGATATTTAATACCAATGTGTTTAGTCTTAGGATGCTGGACCGGATTTTTAGTTACAGCAATTGTAGCAGAATTATCAACAAAGATAGGGGTGCTAGAAAATTGCAAACCATAGTCGCGCATTTGTTATTGAATCCAAATGATTTGTGTGCAGTAACTTGCAGCAGCAACGTATTCAGCTTCACATGTTGACAGAGCAACAGATGTCTGCTTCTTACACTGCCAGGTGACTAACCATCTTCCAAAGAACTGACAACCCGCTGAAGTTGACTTGTAATTCATCTTGCAACCACCGTAGTCTGAGTCACTATAGGCGGTAAGCTCAAAATCATCATCATGAGGATACCACAACCCGAGTGTTGGAGTACCATTCAGATAACGGAATATCCTTTTAACCCTGATGAGATGATTTACTTTTGATTTAGCCTGATATCTGGAATAGAGACACGTGGCATACATGACATCAGGACGAGAAGCTGTGAGGTGCATAAGAGATCCGATCATCCCTCAGTACATAGTGGCATCTACTAGATCACCATTTTCATCAGGTGCCACATCGTGGTTTGTGGCAAGTGGAGTTCCAGCAACAGTTGTATTCTCCATGTCAAACCGACTAAGAATGTCTCCTACATATTTTTGTCTGATGCAGGAAGATTCCTTTGGGTGTTTGATCCACCTGTAATCCAAGAAAGAACATCATTTCTCCCATGGCACTCATTTCAAACTCAGCTTTCATCACAGAACCAAAGATGATGTCATCCACGTAAATCTGAACCAGTAGTAAATCACCATCTTTCTCCTTGATAAACAGTGTAAAGTCAATAACCCCTCCACAAAAACCGTGTTTAAGCAGATGAGTATAAAGTTTCTCATACCAGGCTAGAGGGGCTTGATGAAGCCCATACAAAGCCTTGTCCAGTTTGTACACTCTTTCCTGATGATAAGGGTCCTCAAATCCCTCTGGTTGACTTACGTATACTGTTTCACGAATCTTACCATGAAGGAAGGCACTTTTCACATCCAATTGATAAACTTTGATTTGCATATAGGATGCATAGGCTAGGAATATACGAATAGCTTCCATCCTTGCAACAGGTGCAAACACTTCATTGTAGGCAATGCCTTCGACTTGCCTAAACCCTTGAACGACAAGCCGAGCCTTGTTTCGAATTATGACCCCTTGGTCATCTTTCTTGCAACGAAGAACCCATTTGGTGCCAATCACCTTTGCACCTTTTGGTCTTTCCATAAGTGTCCAGACTCGTAACTTTTTGAATTGAAGGAGTTCTTCTTGCATAGCACTTACCCATGCCTCATCTTGTAATGCCTCTCTTACATACTTAGGCTCAACTTGAGATACAAAGCATCGGTAGGCATCGATGACGTTGCATAATCAACTGAATATAACTGATTTCTAGTTTGAACTCCCGATATAATATCCCTGATGACGTTGTCCACGGGATGATGAACGTGTATCCAAGTTCCAGGAGTGGTGGGAACAACTACCTCATTATCCAGATTTGGAGTCTCATTTGCTATTGGAGTGTGAGGTTCCGACGTGTCAGCAAGGTTCAGCTGTGGGTGTACATGTAGTAGAGGGGACCTGTTCTGTCTGATCCACGTTTGTGGTTTCAACCGCTTCATCATCAGAAGAAGACTCACTTACCTCAAGTTTTTCCCCTGAAGGGCTTGAAGTATCATCTAATGGAGCAGTTGATGTAATGTCTAATGTCGGAGGATTCAACACATCATACATCATCTAGCTAAGTCATCATCAGAATGGGAAGATGGTAGATTGAAGGACTTGAAGAATCCATCATAATCAAAGAAGATGAAAGGTCCTTTTCTAGTAGGGGGTGGTGAATCTTTGAACATCAACGTTATACCACACTTCGACCTGATCCATTGAGTTGTTGTAAACTCGTTTGTCTGGTATACTGTAGCCAAGAAAAATACCTTCTTCTGTCTTCTCATAAAATTTTCCAATCTGATTCTTCTTCAATAGCATGCAAGGTGCACCGAACGGTACAAGATACTCCAAGTTAGGTTTACATCGCTGGAGTAATTCATAACATGTCTTTCCATGACGTTTGACCACCCGAACTCGATTCAAAGTATAACAAGCATTAGCCACTGCCTCGTTCTAGAATTGAATAGGCAATTTTGAATCGGCTTGCATTGTCCTTGCAGTCTCAATCAGACATCGATTCTTCCTTTAAGCGACACAGTTCATCTGTGGAGTATATGTAGAAGGGAATTGATGAACAATACCTTTCTCTTGACAAAACATCTCCATCCACTGATTCTTGAACTCTGTGCCATTGTTTGATCGAATCTTTCTAACTTTCAGCTTGTATAGAGATTCCAGTGTCGTGACCAGATGCTTGAATGATTCAAACATCTCAGACTTGGCTTTCAGAAACATTACCCAAGAGAATTTAGAATAATCATCAGTCACGACAAAGCAATACAGGTCTCTAGTAATACTCCTTGTGCTAACTGGGCCAAACAGATCCATGTGTAGAAACTCGAGTGGAATTTCAATAGAGTTGACTTTCTTTGCTTTATGAGACTTCTTGGTCTGTTTTCCTTTCTTCCATGAGACATAGAAATCTAGAAGCTGGAAGTTCTTGACAGTAACTCCCTCTACCAGATCATTCTGAACCAGATGGTTCATCTTCCTCGGATTGATGTGTCCCATTCTTCTATGCCACGAGACTGACTCCCTTTCTGTTGCCTTTGATAGAAAGCATTGTGCAATCGATTCAGTTGTGGAGGCTTTTGATAGATCCAAGACATACAGATCATTATATCTTGAAGCTGACATTAATACTTTATCCTCCTCGATGACATACTCCTTCAGTATATAACACTTCTTGTTGTAGAATACAACTTTGAATCCTTTATCACAGATTTGGGAGACAGAAAGCAAGTTATTTTACAGTTGCTAAACATAGTTGACCTTATCAAACTTGACTTTCTGATTTCCCACTTCGCCTTGAGCGGTGATATATCCTCCTTTATTTCCAGCAAATGCTATGTGTCCCCCTTTAATTTGTTTGACGTTGAAAAGGAGAGACGAATTCCCAGTCATGTGCCTGGACGCCCCACTATCAATAATCCAGGTATTAGTGATAGCACTGTAACGGACACCCTGCACATACAAAGGAAATTATTAGTTCAAGTTTGGGACCTGGCTTGGGTGTCCCAAAGGTATCACACATCATGAACTCAACCCACTGTCCTTCAGAGGATGAGGACACATCTTTCTTCTTCTTGTCCTCCCTATCAGACACATTACTTGACTTTTCTTTCCATAACCCAGTTTTATGTAGGGCCTGTTTGTGGTAAACAGACGACTGACTAATGGTTTGAACTTTAGGTTCACTAATAATCCTAGGTTTAACCTTGTGTGACACAGGCTTGCTTTCAGCTCGTTTGTATGGCCCTTGGTATTTTACAGGAGTATTAGATTTGGTCTTAGAAAATCTAGCTTTTTCATCAAAAAGTTCAATTTTCCTTTTTGGTGTCTGATAATAAGGACAAATTGAAGAGATATGTCCTCGTTTTCCACAACCGTAGCAATATCTCCGTTCTACATATTGTGGAAATTGATGATGTGGGGTTGAGTGTGGTTGGGGGCTTGGTAACTTCTCTTCCTTTTTAGATGTTTCACCTTCTTTAACAAATTTAATTGTTTTCACCTTTTGAACATCTTTTGCCTTAGTTTGATTTGGACTTTGATGATTAACATGTTTAGGGTTCTTTGAGTTTAACTTTTTAGGTTATGAAATAGACATTTGTGAACCTGATTCTAACTTAACATTTTCAATTTTATCAGTCAAATCCTCACCAGGCATCTTATCTTTAGATCCCAAAGTAGTATTCGTCTGTTCGGTGACCGACTTCACAGGTTAACCTGTAGAATCTGGATCACTGACCAAAGGGGTAGACACCACATGATCCTTTACAGGGTTGTTATTTATTGGTCTACATTTAGTATTCAAAAGGATAGCATGTGGTGGCGGTACTACTTTATAAGACAAACCTTCCCCACCATTTCATTCTTTCACTAAGTTTTGAACTATATGTGAAGAACTTGTCAAGCTATGCAGTTTTTGTGAAAATTATTCAACTTCGACTTCCAAAACTGCTTTTTGCTTCTTTGTTTCTTCTAAAGAATTTAAATAGAACTTAATATCATTTGATTGATTAAGAGAAACAACTTCAATTTCCCTCAATTGTTTCCCCAGAAGTTCTATCTTTTCTTTGAAACTGCACTCATTTTGTTTTAGCACACGATTTGCTTCAGTGCAGAGTTGCAAATCATTGACCAGATTATCATTGTGTTCTAATAACCTAGAAAATTTTAAATCAATGCTTTCTCTAAATTTGTCACATTCAGAACAAGCATGTTTATCAAATAATTTATCTTTAGAATTTACTTGGGAAGTACAAGACGAATCAGCCATCAGTGCAGTGTCAGACTCTTCAGCAACTGAATGTTCTATGTTTGCTGCACTAAGCTCTTCTTCCATTAAGTGATCAATGACATCCGTAGCTTCTTCAACATCTGAACATGAATGCTCAGCTACTATGTCTCCCTCACTTGTAGATCCATCATCCAAGGTGTCGACAAAAGCAACATTAGATTCACCCTCGGATACGAATCGAAAGGACCAGTCTTGCCCTTCATCACCTTAAGCAACAAAGGCTTTAGAATCTTTACTTGTTGTTGATGCCCCAATCTTATCCTTTTCTTGATGATTTAAAGAGGTAAATGGATTTCCATTTCCTGTCTTCTTGGGCTTAACACACTCCCGCTAGAAGTGCCCTTTCTCACCATAGTTGAAGCACGTGACCTTGATTTTGTCAAATCTAAATGTAGTATCTTTAGTTGCTACCAAGTTTTGTCCCGTCTTCTTCACGAACTTCTTTGATCTTCTCATAGCACTAGCCAAGGTCCACATGATATCCATGCGCTCTAACTCAGTTTCATCAACTTGCTCGTAATCTTCATCAGCAAGCTGACAGTTTCCAATCTTTCCAGCAACCAGACCATCATAAGATTGGACAACTACAGCTAGAAGATCCATATGCTCTTTCTCTACTTCCACATTCACATTCCCGAGACTCTTAGCCTTTAACTTCATAGCATTTACCTCAGGAACTATGCAGTGGGTTCTAGATGACCCGGACGTGTCGGTACCTGATGGGCTGCACTGAGAAGGAGCAGAGGAGTTAGATACAAAAGAAGTTTGTAATGGTGCACCTGACGTAGTAGGAGTTTGAACTTAGTTGTATAAAGTAGGATTCTGAGCATAGGATCCTTTCTTGGACTTGTACTTCTAACGCAGTTCTTCCTCCCTGAGCTTTAAAATGAAGTCATTTATGTCCAAGGTAGCAAGAGTCTCATTTTGTCTTAAATTGGACACAAATGGATCCCATTTGTCTGGTAACCCATCAGCAAAGCTAGAGACTTTGTCTTCCATGGATGTAACCACACCATGAATGTGTAACTCACTCATAAGATGATAGAATCTGTCGATGATATCATCTAAGCTCTCCTTTCCAATTGGTGAGAAATTGTCGAATTCCTTTTTAAGAGCTTTTGCCTTGAGTGCCTTCAGAGTTGCATTGCCTTCATATCTCTTTTCTAAGGCTTCCCATAACTTCTTAGACTGCTTGTTCTCAGAAAACTAAAGAAAAATATCTTTAGGTATTGACTGGGTGAACAAGACATACGCTTTCTTTTCAGCATTATGCATAGTCTTCTGGGCTTCACTCATTCCTCCCAATGTAAGCTTTACCCCATTAGCACTGACTGGTACCATGTAACCAGTCACAATAGACGTCCACAGATTTAGGTCAATTCCATTCAGGTATATTTTAAACCGTTGTTTCCATTGTGGGTATTAATCCAACGTTACCAGCTTTGGCGGTTTGTTGTGGTTCCTGATCTCACTTTCTAGAAGTAGAAGATTCTGTATGCATTAATCCTTTCCAGCAGTAAAAGCAGAGAACTGATCTTTCATTTCTTTAAACTTGGTGAACTAACAACATGACATATTCACCTATGCGATTGGACAGGCCGACTGGTTCAACCGTGTGATTGAAGGATGCGAATGGCTTCAATCGTGCGATTGGATTCAGTCGTGTGATTGAACTAGACGAAAGAGGTCAACCAAATGGAATGCTTCAACCGTGCGAATGAACTTTGCGAATGAGTTCAGTCATGCGATTGAACTATGTGAATGGAGTTTAGTCGTGCGATTGGGCCAATCGTGCGACTGAAGCTACTGCTGCGGGAAAATTTTGAATTTTTGAACACTTGACTCAAAATTACGAATTTTCAAGAACCCTAATCTGTCGTATGGGAACAAGTCAAAACTTTTGACTCAGAAACTCGACAAAACCAAGTTTTGAAGCAAAAAAGTGTACCTTTTGAATACAAACGTTAGTTTTGACACCAAAACCAATTGAACCCACGCAAAATCACGAGCCTAAGCTCTGATACCACTTGTTAGGACCGAATTCATATGGAGTACAAACAGATTCTGCATGATACCGAATCAAATAGTGCGGAATCCTATTTGATTGGCGATCCAATCAGTGAGAACGGATATCCAGATCAATCCAACGACGAAACAAACGTTAAGACCGAATGAGAATTGATCAGAAACGAACTTTGAACTTGGATTGACGATTTAGTACGCTCTGGACGGCTAGGGTACATAGGTATTGAAGTGTTATGTTTTTACACGAATTACGTGCTTCATTCATACGACTGAACCATTAGCATGGTTCAGTCGTGCGACTGAATCATGCGATTGACTCATACGCACGACCGAAGGTTCAGTCGTGCGACTGACTCAATCTTATGTCTCAGTCGTGCGACTGATCCAGTCTTCTGGTTTAGTCGTGCGACTGGTCCATAAGTATGATATATTCATGCGTATGGTCCATTAGCATGGTCCATTAGCATGAAGTATCACATGAATAAGTTAAACACACTTCTAAGTTCTTATTGACTTAGAACCATGTAGAACAACATCAAACCTATATAGTTAGTTCATACACGTGCAACACATTCAATATAATGACATAATCATGTTAGGTTTGTTGGACCATGAACATAGTTGTTTAACTATTTAAACAAGAAAAAACGCAGCGGAATAAGAGCTTAATTTCATGTTTATAATCTGAAAATTAAGGTTCTTAACTTTGTCTCAACAAACCCATGAACATAGGATCTTTTATATGTGTAAGAACTAGCTATCAAGAAGTATAAAACAACCATAAACATGCAAAACATACAACCTTTGTATAGATGCAGAAAAACGATTTTCGATGAAGATGGAGCTGCTCTTTAATGACCAAAACACCAAGGAGAGGTGTCCTCAAGCTACCATACCCACAAGTATCCAACAAACACCTTGTTGCTAGGATTTCAGCACCAAAAACGAACCAAGGAAGGCTGAAAATCCGATTTTCAGCTATGAACTCTTCAAGAAAACTAGAGAGAAAAGTTTGGCCCTTGCATGTAAGAGAGAGAGAAAGAGATTAGGTGTGTGTATTCAAGTGTAACTAGTACCAAGACAAAACCACACATCCCATAGAAGGAGGCGGCCGAATTGCTCTTTGAAAGGGGTTTTCCCCCTTAAAATTTTTAACCCCTTTTTTTAACTAGTTACTAGTTGAGTTATAAAACTAACTTTTAATTTTATAACTCATACACACACAATTATATTATCTAATGTTATTTAAGTAATTTAAATAACATTACAAATAATATTCTTGAACAAAATACCCGTATAAGTTGTTCTATCTCATATGCAATTTATTTAGAAAACCCATTTTGTAAATTGGTGTAATTATTTAATTGCATGATCATATCATCAATTAAATATTAGTTGGTGTTTGCTAAGCTTGTTATTGGGTATGACCTGACTTGGATCATAACGTACTAACCACATCAATGTTCTATGTATCTTGGGCATAAAGAAACCAACAATCTCCCACTTGCACAAGATTCATAGAAGATTGATGCAAGCAGTAAATACCGCCTAACAACGGTTTACTACCCTTAATACGCATGACTTAAAAGCCATTCAATAACATCATCCCCTTCAAGTGTCCAACTTGAAATGATTTAGGTGAATTAATCATCTATCCTTTTGTTACTGATGTCATGTTAAATCCAAGGACACAAAATGATCATTCCTTGTTGATTTAACTTAATCAGTCCTTAGACATCATGCTCTCAATGAATAAGAGAAACAAATTCCATCTTGACTACGTACGTTTATCACAATCACCTCGTGTCACACCTGAACATAGCCTTATGTACTGCCCATTATTTCAGAGCAGTGAAGAACTAGCTCAAGGTATAACACTTTGGTGAATATCAAAACCCAATATCTATCTCAGGTCGGAGGATACCAAATGATATTCTCCTTTACTCAAATTTACATATGATCAATCTAGAAGATTCCATGTAGTAAAAATTTGAGACGCGGGTCAGTCCAATATTCGTATCCCACGAATATCTATGAACCTTGGCAGCAACCAATTGCTCTATATTCATGCCTTATGAATATCCACCAATCCATGTTCATAATAGTCTTACCTTCATACTTGTTCCCACAAGTATGAACGACTACGGACATTTAGAGTAAACAATTTACCCATGGATTAAACATGCTAA
>BJCO01829218.1:0-10454 GCA_018326465.1 Flaveria floridana | reverse complement strand
CACTTGAGCACAGCAGCTTGCAGCAGCAATGTATTCAGCTTCAGCAGTTGATACAGAGACACAGGATTGTTTCTTGCATTACCATGAGACAACCCTTCCACCAAGGAACTGACATCCCCCAGATGTAGACTTTGTAGTCATATTGCAACCACCATAATCACTATCTGTATATGCATACAGATTGAAGTCAGAATTCTTGGGATATCAAAGACCAAGTGTTGAGGCACCTTTGAGGTATCTTAGAATTCTCTTGACAGTGATGAGGTGAGACATCTTTGGTTTGGCTTGATATCTCGCACAAATACATCTGGCAAACATGATATCAGGCCTACTAGCTGTAAGATACATAAGAGACCCAATCATAGCCCTATAGAGGTGTTCATCTACACACTCCCCCTCAAGATCAGGCCCAAGGGAGTGGTTTCTGGCTATGGGTGTCTTAGCAATCTTACAATCAGTCATGTTGAATCTTTTGAATATGTCCTGAACATACTTTGACTAACTTATGAAGATTCCATCTTCGACTTGCTTCACTTGAATTCCCAGAAAGAAATTGAGTTCCCCCATGGCACTCATTTCAAATCTGTCCTTCATCAGCTTCTCAAAGTCTTTGCAGAGCCTTGGATTAGTTGAACCAAAGATGATATCATCTACATACACTTGAACTAGAAGCAAGTCATTTCTATGTCCTTTGATGAAGAGAGTTCTACCTATAGTACCCTTCCGTATCCATGCTTGTAGAGATACTGAGATAGAGTTTCATACCACTTTATTGGTGCTTGGTGTAGCCCATAGAGAGCCTTATCAAGCTTGCAGACATAATCAGGATGATCAGGATCTGCAAAACCAGGTGGTTGTTTGACATACACCTCTTCATTAATCACCCCATACAGAAAAGCACACTTGACATCAAGTTGATAGAACTTGAAATTCTTGGATGCAGCAAATGCCAAGAATATCCTAACAGCTTCTAGTCTTGCTACAGGAGCAAAGACATCAGTGTAGTCAATTCCTTCTTCTTATGTGTGTTGGGTCTGAAAGATAGTCTAATATTATCAACACAGTCAAAGTCAACAAAAGTCAACGTCAACGGTCAAAGTCAACGCAACAGTCAACATGATGCGTTCGGACGAAGATTAGAGACAAGACGTTGAAGATATATTTGTCTAGAATGTTTATT
This sequence comes from Flaveria floridana, assembly GCA_018326465.1. Taxonomy (NCBI): domain Eukaryota; kingdom Viridiplantae; phylum Streptophyta; class Magnoliopsida; order Asterales; family Asteraceae; genus Flaveria; species Flaveria floridana. The sequence goes on along the minus strand of BJCO01829218.1, from coordinate 9,274 downwards.
GTTAATAAATATATTTTGTGTTGACAAAATATATTTAATCTTGTTTTTAGACATTTTAGGTTTTAATTGTAATTTTTAATTGTCATAGTTTAGGATCCTAAATGTCATTAGTAAATTGTCATTTACTATAAATAGTAAACTATGAAAATTAGGTTTCCAAGCTTGTATGAGCTAGGATTGGGGTTTCCATTTTGTAAACATCTTATGCAATCCAAATAGATCAAACAGGGGTTTTATTCATTGTTCTTGGTGTTCATCTTTGTTCATCTTATTTTATGGTGTTTGATCCAAAATCTTCATCAAATTCATGATTCAAGTGTTGCTTGGGACTAACAAATTGGCATCAGAACCATTTGAATCAGTTTTTATAAAGAATAGTTGCTGATTTTGAAGAAATTATTGATAATTTTAGAGAGAGAAAATAAGGTTTTAGAGAGAGAAAGTAGATCTGAGTTTTTATTCTTCATCATTTTGATCAGATCTACAATAAGTTACATAAGATCTGTTATAGTTTACATCAAATTCAGCTTCAACAACAATATTTACACAAGAATCAACAAGAAAAATTCAAATCTAAGGAAATTCTCTCACACACAGTGTGTATGTGTTCTTGGTGTTCTTCAGATCTTCAAATCTTCATTCAGAGAAGTTAGCCAGTGAATTTGCACCATTTTGAACGAAAGTTCACATTGCCGAGCGAACTTACACATTCCGGCGAAGTTACCGGCGAAGTTACCGGCAAACTTACTGTTCCGGCGAACTTGCCGGCGAACTTACCAGTGAATCTACTAATTCTGAGCGAATTTACATGCAAACCAAGAGAAATTACACAATAACATCAAGCACCAACATATCAATGGTCTGCCAATATTTCAGATTAAAAAAAATAAAAAATACAACCAACATCACCACCACAGATCTAACCCCTACAACCACCAAACATCACCATCATCCACCCCATATTTAGTCGCCGGCCGGAGCCCCACCGTGGCGCCACATCCACCACAGCCATCCCACCCGTTGACCATCGCACCCGTAGCCACTACCACCCGCACCCATAGACACACCCGAACCACCTTCTCCATCTCCTCCTTCAAGACAGTAACCCACATCCACCCGCAGCTTCTCACCCAACCACCCACCTTCACCATCTCGTCGCCCTTTACCTTAATCAGCCCCTCCCTCGATCGAACCCCATAACTACCACCGCTACAACCACAACCAACAATAACCCACCGGAAATCCCAAACACCACCCACCACAACCTTTCGCAAACCCTAAATCACCATCCCTGACAACTGTCAGCCTCCCACCTGCTGTCGCACCAACAACATCACCATTACCAACACCACCATCGTCGATCTACATACCAACAACGAATTCACGATAGCCGATCTTTGTTGAGGACGTCCTCGATGACTTGGATGTAGACAGTGCTGGTGGTGGAGGTGGCCATGTGATGGAGAATTGAGACGCCAGAGTGTGTAGCCGGGGATGGTGAGGTTGGATCGAAGATGGGAGGAGATTTAGGGCTTGGAGATGAGGGAGATAGAAAGTGCAGATTCAGTAAGTTACAAAGAGAGAGAGAGAGAAAACCATCTATCTCTATATTTGCTATTGCTTTAAGGGCTAGTGGTAACTTGTTTTAGGGTTGACTAGAACTCAAAAATGAAATTTATCTAGTGTTTAAAGAAATTAGAACAGTGTGGTCTATGTATAACAATTTAAATAAATTAAAAAAAAACAAGCTGACCTGCCAGCTTGACTCCAGTTGCTAAGATTGCATAGCGTGACATTTAAAATATATATATATTTTTCCTGGGGGAGAATTATTTTAATTTTTTTTTGAAAAAAATACTTTTGGGGGGATTAATTGCAATAAAAATAAAATAAAAATGGCTTTTGCAGAACTGTTTAAATCCTTCGAATCTGATAATCTCACAATGGCACAAAGTCGGTTTGACTGTTTTGCAGATACAAAGAAGGAAACAACACTACTCATCAACTTTGATCGGAGTACTGAAATCAAGGAATCAGAAGAAGAAATCAATCACGCTTTGGTGGCTGAAGTGGTTGAAAGTGATGATGACTTCATTAAAAACTTTGATCCATTCAAAGAATTTTGGTGTGAAGGTCATGGAGAAGCTACCACTGATAATGTTTGGTCAAGCTCGTGTGAAGTTCAAAAGGTAAAGGATTGTGAGATTGGTGAGAAGCTGGTTGGAAAAGCTGTTGTTCAAGAAAGATTAGTATGTGAAGTTGTGGTTCAGATTGAAACAGTTGGGCAGGTGCCTAGGGATGTTGCTGAGAAACAGGTTGTCGCTGAAGAAGTTGTGTATGCTACTGAGGGTACTAGAGATGATGGTTATGAAGCTGAGAAGACAAAAATAAAGATGGAAGCAGTGATTGAGGAAGCTAAAAAAGCTACTGTGGAAGAGTACAAAAGAACCACACCAGTCTGCCAATGTGACAGAGCTCTAGCAGCTGAAAAATTGGTAATGGGTCTTCCTTATGAAATAATTCAAGATATGTGATCTTCTGCCTGTAAAATCCGTTTAATTAGAATATACAAGGCTAATAGGTTGTTAATAGACAATGAAAATGAATTGAAATGAAATAACAAAGAGTTTAAAATAAATGAATCAAAATATTTCATTAAATTAAGAGAAGCTTTGAAAGAAAACAAACATTTGAAGAGAACTCTTTTGGAAAAGAATTGTGAAGTTAACTACTTAACTGAACAAGTCACACTCGCTGAATTTGAAACCTGAAAACTTAGAAACAAGTTAGAACAATGGACCCTTTCGGGAATGAAACGGGAGGATTTATGCAAAAGACAACGGGGGGCTAGCATCAAGACAGGTTTGGGTCATGAAGATAATGCGTATGTTTATCCTCCACCTAGTACTTTCTGTTATTCTCCTACACCCACTCCTCATCCTACAAATGAGTTGATTCAAGAGATTATTCAGAAGGATACTAATAGTTTGCATGCAGGATTAGAAGGGCTTAATCTTAAAGAGGTGCGAGATGATTATGATTCTCTAACTGGTATGGGATACGGTAAACCGGATGCTGACAGTCAAGCTAATGATTATTCAGTTCCTGTTGTTTGTAATCCTATAACAGCTGTTTCTTCTAACTTCTTTGATAAGTTTAAAGCAGGTGAAATTCCTACTTATGAGTCTGTCAGGAGTATGAAGGAAGAGATTTTTCAGGAATCACCTAATCATCAAGCTACAACAACAGCAACACATCCAAATCCTGTTAATCAAGATCCACTGGAAGTAGAGGTGCCTATTGAAGATTGGATAAGTTCAGATGACGAATCAAAGACAAAGGAAAGTCTCGGAGATTCAGAGATCAATATGTCACCTGAAGCTATCAAATCTCAAAAGCTTCTAAAACCTGAATCAAGACCAATACAGATTTCATCTCCAACCGCAAAACAAACCATCCATTCATCCAAAACACAACAAAAGAAGCCATAAAGCTGTCCATCTCTCATTGCTCAACAGAAGAAGCCACAAGTCTCTCAACAAACTGCTACAAGCTCAAAGAAAGCTCCACCCCAAATTGCACCACACGGACCAATCAAGCATAAAAAGCCATTCAAGGCTTGCTTCAAGTGTGGAAAGGAAGATCACGTGCTCAAGAAATGCCCAAAGAGAAATGCTTCGGATGGTAAAGGCAAAACGAATTGCTTCTCCGGATCAGAGTCTATAAGGAATATGCCAGACGGTAAAGGCAATGCGGGTTGCTTCTCTGGATTCCAAGGTAAAAAACACACATCTTTGAATGGTTGGATGATGAACATTCCATCCAAACCTTCGCATGTGAAGCTGTTTTCACATGATTCAAAGATGAAAGTGATAAAAGCATCAAAACCAAAATCTTTTCCCTCTGGGATTAAACAGAATATGATTTCCAAATTTAATGCTTTCAAATCGAAAATGATTGAAACAAAACAAATTTGGCAAATTAAAAGGAAAGAGGAAAAGATCATGGATACAAGAACATGTTGTCTACTTAAACAAGTGTCTTACACTGATGAAAATGGAATACCTTGGACTATGATGGCTTGGGTACCCCTTTCTAAGTAATCTGTTAATGAGTGCATGAACATTTCAGGAGGACACTATTAGTAATCCAGTTTACTGACAAAGAATGTTCCTCATTCAATAATAAGGCGGAACAAACAGGTTATGGTTTTGGTATCTTATCCATATTTTGGATCCTTATCTGCATTTTCATATCTCATTTGACAATCATTACATTTCTCTTGATAGTTCATTTTTAGTCATTCAATAGAGTAAAATGGAAGACGTTTCTTTGGTTATTCTATTTTTAGTAAGTAAAGAAGGTGTATATAAATAAAATTTAGAGGGAGAGTAGTATAAAAGAAAAGAACAAAAAGATTTTAAATCTTATTAGTTAATTAGTTTCTTTAGGTTATAAAATAAATAAAAAATAAAAACTTGATTTAAGATGATTGAGAAATGATAGTATATTTTCTTGATGTGCTTATTTTTGCATAACTTACTTAGAAATGATAGTATCTGACCGGATGTCTGTATCACTTTAAATGCTATGCTTATCAAATCTAAAAATGACTATCTCATTATATGATATGCATGGTAGGCTCAGCCCCAAAATGAAGTAAACAGTGATTGTGCAGCCAATCTAAGCTTTCAGAACTCTGTAATAAGGATCCTTTCCATGACATTTCAGCTTGCACAAAGTTACAAGTTCTTGTCAATAACTGGTTGAGATTTTCAAATCTTTGCTTTGATTTTCCCTAAATATCCTAAATCACACTAACCCTAGCCCTGAATTGAGCTTCTAGTTAGCATAACCAAATGCTTCTAGTGTTGCTCTTCAGAAAAGCCTCTGAGTTGAGCTTCTCGTTAGTTCCTCAGAAATTATATCTCGTGCTTATCTCCTCTGCTTTATGTAAACAATTACCTGGAGTGATGGACTTCTCTGTTATACGTGAGTATAGACATGAAGTTTCATCAGCACGCTCGGATGATAATCTCCTCTGTTATACGTAAGTATAGACCTGGAGCTCTCATCATCTGCCCCAAATAAAGTCACAATGTATCCAACATCAAAGATCATTGTCGAACACTCTACCAATCAAATTTTCAAGAAAAACATTCACAATTGTCCTCAAATGATCATTGTCTATGTTGCATCTCTGAAGAATCAATAAAGTATTGCATTCACAATGATTCCAAAATTGATCACTGTCTATGTTCCTTAAAAGAAAAATCAAGCGGAGTCAATCATATTGCTCAATAAACCATGATGACGGGATGAGTTCTTTGCCGAATGTCTGTGGGGACCAAGTCACCTGAGCTTCTCTTAATCAAACCGAAAACATGATAAAATCAGTTGTAGGTCACTTGTTGAAAAGACTAAGGCATGGGTTTAGTAGGACAAACATACCAGCAATCATTCCTGGGCTTTCAAATTAAAATACATATATATATATATACATACATACATACATACATACATACATACATACATATATATATATATATATATATATATATATATATATATATATATATATATATATAATGGTGATCAGACTCTATATCAGTGTGATCTCATTGCTTGTCGATGTCTAATTACATCTTTATGCTTTAGTATATTTTGAGAATGTGATCTCATGATTAAATCAATTCATGGTTCTCTTATTATTAAAAAAATAAAAATAAAAAATAATAAAAAAAATTATTAGGTTAGAGTGTTATGATTAAAAAAAACAAAAAAAAACAAAAATATTTTTCATTTCAAATTATTTTTCAAGTCTTCCAAATATTATGCTATTGAATGATCTCATATTTTCATGCATTACACGGGAAATTGCACACACAAACGAACATGGTTTCGCTTGTTTACATTCACAGATAAACACGGGTTTATTTGTTTGTTGAAGTGATCTGATGAGGAATGTGTAGAATGTGTTTGTGATTGTCTTGCAGATTTTGCTGCAAATGATGGCCGATCATCACATGAGCAATGAACCAGACCAGAGATCCTGTTCCTCAAATTTACAGAAGATACTGAGCTAGGAATCCTCCTCCTACATCTTCTGAACCACTCAGAGATTCAAGAAAGGGTTTCCATTATAATTAAGAGGATGCACACAACAAGGGGGAGCATACAAAAAGGGGGAGCTTGTGAGATAAAGATCTTCAGCAAGAAAATTTGAGAAGCATCAGTCTAGGGGGAGTATTGTTGGACCTCAAAATTGAGGATGAAGCTTACCAAATTGAAGATCAAGTTCAGTTGACTTATCGGTGCTGATCGATGAAAGATGTTGATAATAATAGACCAGGGGGAGTATTGTTGGGTCTGAAAGATAGTCTAATATTATCAACACAGTCAAAGTCAACAAAAGTCAACGTCAACGGTCAAAGTCAACGCAACAGTCAACACGATGCATTCGGGACGAAGATTAGAGACAAGACGTTGAAGATATATTTGTCTAGGATGTTTATTGTTAATAAATACATTTTGTGTTGACAAAATATATTTAATCTTGTTTTTAGACATTTTAGATTTTAATTGTAATTTTTAATTGTCATAGTTTAGGGTCCTAAATATCATTAGTAAATTGTCATTTACTATAAATAGTAAACTATGAAAATTAGGGTTCCAAGCTTGTATGAGCTAGGATTGGGGTTTCTATTTAGTAAACATCTTATGCAATCCAAATAGATCAAACAAGGGTTTTATTCATTGTTCTTGGTGTTTATCTTTGTTCATCTTATTTTATGGTGTTTGATCCAAAATCTTCATCAAATTCATGATTCAAGTGTTGCTTGGGACTAACAATGTGTATTCTTGAACAGCCAGTCTAGCTTTGTTTTTGATGACAATACCTCTATCATCTTTCTTATTCCTAAATACCCATTTGGTTCCTATAGTATTCTTCCCATGAGGAGGAGGACATATGTGACATCCGTCACCAAAAGGTCCGTCATTTAATGTGGATATCGTTAACATTTCCTTAGAATGTTCATTTCTCATTTTCATAAACTATTCGTGTGGGTATTATACTCGCTTTATCAACATGGTGCTTGTGGCATCATCGTAAACGTATGCTACTTTTACGACTTACATCATCGACCTCGTTAAATATACCATATATGTATATAATTATGGTCACTAATAAAACCATTTTTAAGCTACAAGTCTCAATATTTGCATTTTTATCATAAATATAACGGGCCTAATTAATGTCGTTTTCAACCGAAACGAATTCGGGAATTCGGGGGCTAAGTGCAGGGACCAAATGGGACATTTTACCAAACTAGGGCTGGGTATATAAACCCCATTTCCAGCCCTAGCCTTCGTAACTTCACCATCTTCTTCATCTTCTTCTTCTTCACTTTCTTCCTCCTCCTTGCACCAAACTGCCCCGTTTTCATCGCGTTTTCACCGGTTAAACCTCGGCTACAGCTGAGACTACTCACTTCTAGCAGGTAGACGACCTTGGTTGTCCTTTTGTTGCTTGTTTTACTGCTGCAATTTAAGGTTTCGGGTGCTCGGGTTCAACCTGAGCACATGAGGTCATGTGGGTGCGTGTGTTGCCCTTCTGCATGTGCATCTTGTTTAGATATGTTAGATAAGTGTTTCTGGAAGTCCTTGTGGCGTGAAACTCGTGCACGAGCAGCCGGATGCTGCTCTGCACTTTCAGCAGTCGCGAACCTGCTGTTCAGGCGACTGAGTCTGTCGTGCGATTGAACCGTGCGACTGAGTGTGTCGTGCGACTGACTCCGTGCGACTGAGTGTGTCGTGCGACTGAGTCCATGCGATTGTGTGTGTCGTGCGACCGAGTCCATGCGATTGTGTGTGTCGTGCCACTGAGTCCATGCGATTGTGTGTATCGTGTGATTGAGTCATGTGCATGAATATTGTCATGCGATTGAGTCCATGCGGATGAATGTGTGCGATTGTGCGTGTATCGCACGACTGAATGCCTAGTCGCACGAATGGAGGGTCTCATACGAATGAAGCTAATTCGTACGAATGAAGATTGAATCGTGCGAATGGATGTTGAGTCATGCGATTGGGTGCTGTGTGGTACGACTGAATGCTAAGTCGTACGAATGAGGGCTCAATCGTACGAATGAAGTTGATTCATACGATTGAAGGTTGATTTGTGCGAATGGATGTTGAGTCGTGCGTCTGGTCCTGTCGTGCGAATGGAGTTGTTGTGAGTGAGTTTCTTCTGGTGTGTGGTGTGTTTGTCGTGTGATTTTAAGATGACATCGACACGGTTGCCATTGCTAATGACAACCTTCAAATTAACTCTATCAAATTTACTGAAGTTAAACCAAATTGAATTAACTTAACATTTTACAACTAACAACAATCGATTTGTAACACTAATGCCTACTAAGTATTTCTCTAACAACAATGACACTTTTACACAAGTATCATCAATAATGGCAACGTTCTAGTACTTAGATCTACATAAGATCTAATGTGTGTGTTTATGTGTGTGTGTTACCCACGACCGAACCAATACGACCCGACCCGACTAAACATTATTATCAATATTAGGCACATCATTCATGCTTAACATAACTGTCAATAGGTATTTGACCATTCATTACATACAACGTTTGGGAAGTTTTCATTGCACATACTTACCACTTAACAAGTGAGTTTCGTGGCCCCTTTTATGCTGTTACAATATTTCAATGCTTACAAACATGGGGGAAAAGTATGCTCACCCGTTTTCTATGCTGTACAACTTACATACAATTTACATACTTGGAATCAACGTGATACGGTTTTGTGAGTACTTATCTGATGCATACATGAGTTGCTGTGTGGTTCTTTCTTACAACCATTTAATTCCGATGTTGGAACCGACGGATAGGTATTGGTAGTACTACTGGGTTGACACCCCCACCCTTGACAGATGGTTACCAGTTGGTACCATCACTTGGCCAGGAACGGGCCTTGGGTGAATATATTCCGACAAGTTGCGGTGTGTACGTCATTAGGTTTGGTTGTAAAAACTCATGGTTATGTGATTTTGCTTGCTTATAACTGTATGCACGGTATTCCACAAACAATTACTATACAACATCAATTACTGATTTACTATTTAAACCTGCGAAGCTCACCAACAATTTTGTTGACCATTTTGAGCATATCTTTTCAGGTGATCACGATAACTGAAGATCTAGGTGTGCTGCCTTAGTGGAGACCCTAGGATGCATTTTTGAGACTATACATACTT
>BJCO01829205.1:2634-16494 GCA_018326465.1 Flaveria floridana | reverse complement strand
ACTTATCAAATGAACCACTTTCATTTGTTTTCAAAAGACCATTCTTTTGAAGTGTTTGAATCCGATTCTTGTTTATGTGACCAAGATGACAATGCCAAAGATATGAATCACTTAAACCCATTTTAAGTTTCTTGGTACTTATTTGGTATAATGAGTTATTAAAGGACGAATCATCATGAACCAATTCATAGATACCATTAAAAGGCATAGCCTTAAAATAAAATACATCATCCATACAAATATAAATACCATTGTTTACAAACTTTAATTCATAACCACATTGTTTTAAAAGGGAAATAAAAATTACGTTCCTAGTCAAACTAGGAGCATACAAAATGTTCTTAAGAACAACTTCCAAACCATTTGAAAGTTTCAAAATATAGTCTCCTTGGGCTTCGACATCAACTTTTGCTCTGTTGCCCATATAGAGACTTGTGTCTCCCTTCATGAAGTGCTTATTTCTTTTGAACCCCTGTAACAAATTGCAAATATGAGTTCCATATCCGGTATCCAATACCCATGTGTTTGAAGAAATAACATTTAAACTAATATGGATCATGAAAGTTGTACCTGAGGTTTGCCCAGCATCAACTCCTTGAGATAGGTTGGACAATTACTTTTCCAATGTCCTATCTCACCACATTCAAAGCATGGATCGTTCTCCATTACCTTAGGCTTCTTAAGCTTAGGCTTTGGTGGTTCTGGTTTAGCCTTTCCCTTCCCCTTGCCTTTGATGTGCCCCTTTCCTTTTGCAACATTTGCCTTGGGATCGGGGAATGGCCTTTTCTTATAGCCTCCCACATTGATCAAGAGAATAGGTAGAACCTTTCTACCCGTCCCTACCTCGACTGTTTTGAGCATTACGTGAATCTCACCAATGCTCTTGTCCCACCCGTTCATATTGTAATTCATTATGAACGTCTCAAACTTTTTAGTTAGGCTATTAAGGATCAAATCCGTGGCCAACTCCTTTGAGACAGGATAGTTAAGCCTTTCGAGGTGATCAATGTGGCTTTTCATCTTAAGTACATAAGATGATACCGATTGGGTTTCTTCCATGCGACACGCATGAAACGCTCGAATCGTTTTGTAGCGCTCTACCCTAGCTTGTTGAAGGAACATTTCCTTCAACTGGGTAATCATGTCATATCCCCATGATGCTCCAAATCCTTTTGGAGTTCGGGAATCATAGCTCCCAACATGAGGCAAGAAACCTGCATGGAGTCCTCAATGTACTGAAGCCAATCGTTATATGCCTCAACATCCTCGGGGTCGGGTTGGTCAGGAATGGTAGCGTCAAGGACATAGGCCTTTTTCTCTTGCATGAGAACAATTCTCAAGTTTCAAAACCAGTCCATAAAGTTATTATGGTTAACACGATCCCTCTCTAAGATAGTTCTTAATGGTAGGGTATGGATGGTCGGAGTGGTAGCATTATTGTTTGCGGCCATTTCTACAATAATTAACAAAGTTCAAATTAGTATTTCTAAAAAATTAAATTTTAATTATTAATACCATTTAATGTCTCATAGACGATTAATAATTAAAACCTAGAATCCAATGTTACATTTAAATGATGGTTAGGTGACCTTTATCCCATTATTTAAATTAACAAGGTAGCCAACACTTGACAATTGCAACCTTTTGCAACTTCTAGCCTTATGGGATCGGTTAAACATCTTTTGTTTAGTTGGCATGTTTAATCCCTTCAACACCATTGTACGCCATGCTTCGGTGACCCTATGCACATGGTTTCCAATTCAAGTCGTTCTACTTACACGCACATGTGAGTTTACACATACAAGTGGTTAGGTGACCTTTATCCCACAAATACGTTAAGCCCACCTCAAAACACAAGTTTCCTAAAAGTGGTTAGGTGACCTTTGTCCCACAAATAGTTCTCAAGTGATTCGAGTGTCGTGTAAAAGGATGGTGTTAAACTTGTTTCCAAAGGGATTTTTGTTTTCATTAATTCTAGTTTTGAAAACTCTATGTACCTTGTATTCGCATGCTTTCAAATACATGGTACCCTACGGTTCTTTTTAATAAAACCTCTTTTATTTTGAAATCAATAATCCTTTTAATAACTTTTATTAACATATTAATGATTAATAACCATGAAAATTTAGCTTGTTATGATTATATATTTAGATTGTTAAGCATATCCACATATCAAACAATCAACATAAAATGGATAATCAAACAAGCATATACAAAAGAACCACATGTGCATAACCATAGACACTTAGGTGACCACACTTGTTTGCCATCACAAGTGTGGTCATTTGGTCTTTACTAAGGGTTTAACACAACACATAAGATAGGATCTCCAAAGACCCCCACTTGAAGTTGCATCCAAATGCTTCAAGTCCTTCTTTTTGTGCCTTCCTTTTGTGCTTTCAACTTGAGCATCTTCTCTTACAAAATATGTATCCTAATACAAATTTTTATAATAAAAGAAAATACACCTAATCTATTTATTACATCACCATTGAACGAATAAATAAATTACAACCATATACAAGCACAAAAGAATAAGTATTACAACCCATAATGAATGAAATCAACCAAAACCAAACATTCATCCAAAACCAAATCAACACAAGGTCAAGGCTAGGTTATAAACCAATATGAAACAACATATACTACATACAAGAACCAAAATAAATCCTCATTTAACCCTAAATTTTTGGCCAACATAAACCCAAAATCTAGGGTTTTTGTCCAAACATAATAATCAACCATTTGACATCTTTCCTTCAAAGTTTAATCACAAGCATGTAAGATATAACCTTGAAAAGATTGGGGATTCATTATATCATCACAAAACAGCCCCTATTAGGTTGTTAAAACCCCATAAAACCAATTTTACAGGGACTATTGAAGCTAGTTTTCACATATCCAGCTCTAGATGCCATTGTTGGGTTTATTAGACTTCTTATCAAAGTTGTTTAACCTTTTAAACATGAAAACGCAACGGAAACAAAGGCAAATAATATGTTTTATAATCTGAAATTTTAAGCATATTATTTGTCAACAACAAACCCAAGAACATAAGGATAATTTATATGTGAAAGAACTAGCATTTAAGCAAAATATTACAACCAAAATGAAACCATGGAACTACCTTCAAAAGGCTGCCAAAAACATGAGATTTGAAGAAGAGGATGAAGTTCTTGAAGGACCAAAACACCAAAGAAGATGTTCTCAAGTTTTCATACCCACAGGCATCAAGCAAACACCTTGTTGCTAGGATTTTAACACCAAAAACGAGCAAGAATATGGCTGCAGAAAACCCTTTTAATCAGCCTTGTTTTTATTCAAAAATGATAGAAAAAGATGGTTCTTGCATATATGAGAAAGAGTAGAAAGTTGGAGTGTGTAACTAGTGAATGTGGTGTGTGGTTCCAAAGCAACAAACGACCACTAATCCCTAAAGGGGCGGCTGAATTTTGGCTTAAAATAGGTTTCCCCCCATTTTAAAACACCCATTTAATTGTTAACTAGTTACATAATAAGTTATCTAATTAACATTTTTAATTATATAACTTATACACACTATTATTATTTGATGTTATTTGACCAACTTAAATAACATTACAAATAATGTCCATGAATAAAATATCCTTATAAGTTGCTCTATCTCATATACAATTTATTTAGAAAACCCATTTTCTAAATTGGTGTAATTATTTAATTGCATGATTATATCATCAATTAAATATATATTGGTGTTTGCTAAGCTTGTTATTGGGTATGACCCGACTTGGATCATAACGTACTAACCATATCAATGTTCTATGTGTCTTGGGCATAAAGAATCCAACAGATTTTACAAGATTCACATCGGTAGTCTTTTTAAGAACTAAGGATGAAACTGCTGAAACATTAAAATCCTTTATTCTTAAAATAGAAAATCAAATTGATCACAATGTGAAAACAGTTAGAAGTGATCAAGGGATTGAGTTTAAGAATCAAGTTCTTGACTCATTCTGTAACTCAAAAGGGATTACCAAACAATATAGTGCTCCTAGAGCTCCTTAACAAAATGGTGTTGCTAATAGGAGGAACAGGACACTTATTAAGGCTGCAAGAATCATGTTAGTTGATTCAAAGTTGCCTCTAACATTCTCAGCAAAGGCAGACAGCACTGCATGTTATGTGCAGAACAGGGTTCTCATTGTTAAGCCATATGGAAAAACCCCTTATGGGCTATGGAACAAGAGGTCACCGTTCATCGGCTTTCTAAGTTCCTTTGGCAATAGGTGTACCATACTTAACACAAAAGACAACTTAGAAAAATTTGCTGAAAATTCGGATATGCTATCTTTGTTGGATACTTTTCATGTTCTAGAGCTTATAGAGTATATAATATCAAGAATGAATAATTTGAGGAATCATCCAACGTTGTTGTAAATGATCACACTCCTTGTGTTAAGGGGAATGGCCATGACCATATCTTTAACATAGAATAGTTTCCCAACTATTCTAAACCATCTTGTGAGAATGTTTCAGCTAGAGCAGGTACTCAAAATCACTTCCCTGATGTTCAACTGTTTGAGTTACCCAGACCTATTCCAATTTCTCCAAGAAGACATTAAGAGCAAGCTTCCACTACTGCAACTCCTGAAAGCTTGAAAATCAAAGGAAACAGTGGAGCTTCGATAAGTTTTTAATCAGATAAGCCTTAAAACACAACAAATGGCAACTCTAATTCTCAACACCAAGCTGATGAAGATAGTAATCTGGAGGAACAAGTAATTGTTAATGCTACTTCACAGCAAAACACCATTGATGCTATTACTCATTCATTCAATTAGGCCTTATTTAATGAATGTGAGACATCAGCTGCAATCAATGCTTATAGTTCTAAGGAAAACATCTCAAACTTGGATCTATCTACGCAACTAGATGTAATTCCTAGACTTAGGATTCACAACACTTATCCAGCTGAAAACATCATTGGGGATGTCTCAGAAGGTATGAGAACTATAAAACAAACCCACAATGGGAATGTTTGCTTGTACTCATACTTTCTCTCCCATTTGGAACCTAAGAAAAAGAAGCTCTTATGGACAACCGTTGTGTTGAAGCAATGCAAGAAGAATTGCTTCAATTAAAGAGGCAAAAATGTATGGACCTATGTCCATTACCACTTAATCAAGTCCCTATTGGCACTAACTGGGTATTAAGGAATAAAAGAGATGATAGAGGTTTGATCATCAAGAACAAGGCCAGATTTGTAGTTCAAGGATACACATAAGAGGAAGGGATAGATTACGTTGATGTCTTTTCACCTATTGCAAGACTTGAGGCTGTAAGAATCCTCCTTGCTTTTGGTGCATCTAAGAACTTCACAGTCCATCAACTTCATCTCAAATATGCATTCCTGTATGAGGACATTGATAGAGAAGTCTATGTGTGTTAGCCACCTAGATGTGAAGACCCAGAACACCCCAACTATGTGTGCAAATTGGATAAAGCTCTTTATGGGTTACATCAAGCACCTAGGTTGTGGTGTGGGACATTATCTTAGTTTCTTCTAAAGAATGGCTACACCAGAGGCACCATAGATAAGACATTGTTCGTAAAGAAATTTAGGAAGGATATGCTGCTCATTCAAGTCTATGTCGAGACATCATATATGGTTCATCAAATGACCAAATGTGTAAGGATTTTGAAAGCATCATAAGGAAAGAAATTTGAAATGACTTCCATGGGGAAGATGGATTTCTGCCTTGGGATTCAAGTGAAGCAAATGGAAGAAGGGTTCTTTATCATTCAGTCTAAGTATGTCAAGGACGTTCTATAAAGATTTGAAATGAAGGATTGTAAGCCAGCTAAGCCACCTATACAAAGAAATCACAATCTTTGTCCTGATTCCAATGGGGAGGATACTGATCAACATTAGTACAGGGCAATTATTGGATCTCTAATGTATCTCACTGCAAGTAGACCTGATATCATGTTTGCAACCTGCATCTGTGCAAGATATCAGGCTGCTCCTAAGGTGTCTTATCTGATTGCTGTCAAGAGAATTCTTAGATACCTTAAAGGAGCTCCCAAATTGGGTATTTGGTATTCTAAGAACAAAAATTTCAACATTTATGGATACACTGATAGTGATTATGGTGGCCGTAACATCAACAAGAAACCCACATCAAGAGGATGTCAATTTCTTGGTGGAAGGATCATCTCTTGGCAGTGTAAGAAGCAGTCATGTGTCTCTACATCAACTGCTGAAGCTGAATACATTGCTGCTGCTAGCTGCTGTGCTCAACTGCTATGGATTTAAAAGATGTTAGACTATGGTTTCAACTTCATGGAGACTCCTATCCATATAGATAACAAGAGTGTTATTTCTATCATAGAAAATCCAGTCAAGCACTTAAAGACAAAGCATATTAACATCAGGTATCATTTCATTTAAGATATAAATGAGAAAAACTTAATCAAACTAGTTAAAGCTGGTTCAAATTAACAATATGCCAATTTGTTCATCAAAACCTTTGATGAACAAAGATTTAAGTACTTAACGAGATATAAATGAGAAAAACTTGATAAACTAGTTAAAGCTGGTTCAAATTAACAATATGCCGATTTGTTCATCAAAACCTTTGATGAACAAAGATTTAAGTACTTAATTACAGTTATTGGGATGATCAACATTGACTAGTCATTCTCCTTTGAAAATCTTTTGATAATATGTCATGTTTAAGTTATCTAGTTACAATTTAAACCATGTTACAAAAGGTTTTCTCCAAAAATTTTCTAAGTGTAAATTCTTCCGAAGAGAAATTTACCCTCGGAAGAGATCCTTACTCTTCTTCCGTAGGAATGTTCCTCTGAACAAATATTGTCTTTCGAAGAGTTTCAAGCCTCGGAAGGTTATCTGATCATAGATCAAATTTCCTTCCGAAGGTTACTAACTTCTTCTCCTGAAAGAACACTTTACTCTCGAAAGCAATTTAGTCTTCAAAGTCTGTTTTGCTTTGGAAGCAAAAGTGGGGAAGATAATCAGGAAAGAGAAACTCAAAAGTTCTCTCGGAAGCAATTTTACTTTTAGAAGAAAATTTTACTATGGAACGGAAATCTTTAGGCCCACTCTACAAAAGGAGTAAGATTTTATGGAAGATTGTTGGAATACTGTTAGTGACTTATCGTTACCGCCCCTGTCAAATCAAGCCGCATGGTGTCACTTCACCTTATCAGTTTGATCTTTTACCCCATATTTAAAAGCTTTTGACTTTCTTTTGTACTTTCTTTACCACTATAAAAGCCCTAGATACCCATTTCCATTATCTTCTTCAAATTTCAAGTTCCCTCCTTTAAACAGTACTTTTGAACAATGACTCAAAACCCTCAACACAACCAAGTCACCATCCTTGATTCTTCAAAGGATGTCGTTTTTGCTCTAATCATCCAATTCCTGACCCAATCTAGATATCTTCCCGCTCTAACGGTTAACCCCACCATCTATTCAAACCATATGGCTAAATTCTGGGCCAATGGTCAAAATGAAACACTCAACAATGAAAGGTTTATCTGGTCTAGAGTCTATGGACAAGAAATTATTCTGAGTGAAACCACCATAAGGGAGCATCTAGAACTCCATGAAGCAGGAGCCCCCATTGAGTTTCCCAAACCCGATTTAGAAGACAGTTACAACCAAATAGGGTACGGAGGAGATGTGAGCAAGTCTAAGTCTACAAATTCAATTTCTCTTACAACTATAAGTACTTGCTTCACATCATACTACACAGCCTGTTAAACAAATCAGGGGGTTAGGATCAGATTCCTTATGATCTGGCCTGCCTTGTTCATCGGTTGGTAAAAGGCCTAAGATTCAACTACTCTAGATTTTTGTTGAATAACTTAAGAGGAAATCTCATCAAGAATACATTTTACATGTATCCCCGATTTATTCAGCACATAATCGATTATGAGCTAGATCAGGACAAACTAGAATATTCAAATGTTCTAGTAGTTCCTCAAATGAGGTCGGGTATCTTCAAAATGCTAAAGAAGGTATCCACCAACTTTACTAGAAGGTTCACTCATCTACTTCTAGGTATGCTTGAGCCTATGGCTCCTAGTGACATCCCTGCAAACCAAGCACATGATGAACCGACACCACACATCACCACTTCACAGCCAACTACTTTTTCCCACCCTATCCAATTTACTTATCATAGACGCCCCAAACGAATCATCGTTCAAAGTATAGCCGACTATAGGATGTAGTATAAAGTATCGCAGGTTCTTGTATATCTTTTCATGCTTTGTAACAGCTATAATAGAACTTGAGAGCAATATACATCATTCTTGAAAACCATACTTTTCCTATTCTTGTTCTTTGTTTTGTCTCATTACCTACTTGTGTTCTTCATAGTGAATCCAAGGATTGTAACAACCATGAAATTCGACGTGTAACAAAAGCCCAAACCAAACACACAAAGCCCAATAAGGCCCTTTGATGCCTGATTCGGTAATTCTAAGCGTGAAACATAAAAATAAGTTCAACAAGTCATAACGTGAACCTCTATAAACTAACAAATTAATGTTCAAATTAATAAACGGTTAAATGTATTAAAAACAAGATTTTAACGTATTCTGATATGTTTAATCACAAGATAACTTATAACATAATATATATGTATATATATATATATATTCTTGAATATTTATTACATTTAATATTTAGAACTATTATGAAATGAAACTTAAAAGTTATGAGAGGCGGTTTCGAATGCGACGTGAACTAAGCCGTTAACGAACCCATCACTTTTCCCCAATATAAATAAATTTTCTCTCATTTTAGGGTTATCAAAACCCACAAAGAGAAACAAAGAGGCGACAGCCTCTACACCCCCCCCGTTCTCCGGCTGCCGGTGACCGACGACGGTGGTACCCGGTGAGTGCCGGTGAGTGGAACACCTCTTTTGACTCCCCTTGACCCCTTGAGTTTGATGGAGGTGATGATTTTACTCAAAACGCAACAAGAATGGCGTGAATCGAGGGCGGTGGTGATGGTTGCAGGTGGGTTTCGGCGATGATTATAGTTGCGAGGGTGGTATGGCGAGTAATGGTGGTGGTGGTAACTATTGTTGTTTATGAGGGTGATGGTGGTCGATGGCGGTGGTGATGGCAACTGTGGAGGTGGTGGTTTAGTTTGGGGTTGTCGATGACGGTGGTAAGGACAATACAACAACGACGGTGGTTGATGGTGGCAGTGTAGGTGATGTATCGGTTGTGGTGGGCTGCGGTTGGTGGTTACTTTGGTGGGTTGAATCGGTGGCTACATCCCCACCCCTTGTGGTGGCTGTTGCTGAAGGTAGGCGGTGGTGAAGGGGGTCTTGATCTTGAAGGTTACTGTGGTGGTCGTGGCTGTGATAATTGTGGCGTTGGATGTCAGTTATGTAGGCTTCGGTAGATGATGGAGATCATGGTGGTGGTTCTGGATCTGGAAGATGGTGCAAGGCGGTGATGGCTATGGTGGTTGTGATGATAGAGTTGAGGCCAGGAAAAGGTGGTGATGTTGGCGGTTGATGGTTGTTGGCTGTGATTGTGGCTGTGGTTATTGTTGGTCGTGGTGATCGTGCGGTTTGGTGGTAGTCGATGGTGGTTGTAGGTTGTGATTGAGTGGAAGCGGTGGTGATATAAGTTGGTGGTTATGGTGGTGGTTGTCAATTGTTGAAGTAAGGATGTAAATCGAAGGTGGTGGTGATGATGTCAGTTGTGGTGGTGTTGCACGGGGATGGTTAAGACGGTTGTGATGGATGCGATTGTGGTTGTCAGTTGTGAGTTATCGACTTTGGTGGTGAGTTAGGCTTATGTGGTGATGGCCTACCATCATTTAGGTTGATGGTGGAGGTCGTGGTTGCGATAGTGTTTAAGTGGTGCTAGAATGGTGATGATAAGTGGTGTTGACTATGGTTGTTGTTGTTGATTATGGTAGTGGTTGTGTTAGAATGATAAGGTGGGGTTTCAGTCAATCACATCTAATGGCTGCTAAGAGAATTCTGAAGTATCTCAAACGGAAACCTAAGTTGGGATTATGGTCCCTAAGAGTGTTGACTTCAATCTCTATGGATATATGAATAGTGACTATGGAGGATGCAACATTAACAAGAAGTCTACCTCCAGAGGATGTCAATTTCTTGGAGGAATACTGGTTTCATGGCTATGCAAGAAGTAAATCTATGTCTCCACATCCACTGCTGAATTAGAATACATTACTACATCAAGTTGTTGTGCTCAGGTGTTGTGGATCCAAACTCAACTTAAAGATTATGGAGTAACTTTCATGAATAATCCAATTCACATTGACAACAATAGTGCTATCTCCATCACTAGCAATCCCGTTCAGTATTCAAAGACAAAACATATTAACATCTGGCTTCAGTTCATTAGAGATTGTGAAAAGACAATTCATTATATTAATTAAATTCCATAGAAATGAACAATAGGTAGATTTATTCAAAAAGGATTTTGATGAATCCAGATTTTAATATCTTGTATATGCTATTGGAATGATGAACTTTAAATAATTAAATGATTTAATTAACGATAACTAGAAATTTTGTAAATAAATGCTTTTCTTGATAAAATGGATAAAACTGTGTATGTGCTGAAATTTGCAAATCAGTAGATAAATAGGTATCTGCCGAATATCAGTAGATATCTAGATATCTAGAGAATTATGCAACTTTGCAGATAACTGGGTAAAGTGAGTATCTGCCGAATTAGATGATTCGGCAAATAGGATGATTTCAGCAGATGTTTATGAAAAAGATCCAGTAGGTTTCATTTCCATCTCTCAATATGTGGTAGCGCTGGAGAAGTTACCTGAAAAAAACTGTTTCATCATCTCACGCCGTCGATTTTACAGTTACGGTGGTAGAATATTTTAAAATTCACATTTTTACATACTATCCATAACTGTTAAAATCAAAGATTTTCGCACTATTGTCATCTTCAATCTTCCTCACAAATTAAATCCTTAAACCTTAAATCTCTCAAGTCCTGCCAAACTCAATCAACCTTCAATGGATGCTCAACCTCAAACCCTAGAATTTCATCCAAATCACAACATCACCACATCACTTCATCCCATGTGTGATCCTGTCTATGATCTCGTTCTTGATTTTCTAAGCAATAGCAATTATTCCTTCGCCATCACAATAGAACTGATGATCTATAAGTCTCCCATTAGGGAATTCTTGACCACATACTCCATACAAAGAGAACATGGAAAAAAGGTCCTCACAACGATATGTGCCACTTTTGAAGATATGGGATATGAAGGACTCCTCACGATGTCCACCTTCTCCAAATTGCTGGTATATCATAATTGGAGAATCAACCTTCATATCTTCCTACAATGTCTTTCCAATAAGTTGGGAGGTTGGAACCAAGTACTATTGGATTTAGTAGGGGCTATCCATGGACTGGTCAAACAGCAACGTTATGATTTTTCAGGCTTCATATTTCAGCACCTTTGTAAAAATGTAACTGCTACTGCAAAATTTAAGTTTTTAATGTACCCTAGATTCATATAACTTATTTTACAAGAAGAACTAGTGGATAAACTTAGACTTAGTGGAGTTGTTCATGCTTTAATAATTTTAAACAAGGCAATATTTTTAAAGTTTAGAGCAACTTCAAAATCTTTTTCTGGAAAGGAAACTCCCTTGTTTTCTCATATTCTTGAGTTCATTGAGCCTCAGGGTGGTGGCATGGAAACACCCACCATTGTTGATCCCACACCCTCTACACCAAAGTCCAAAGCTCATAAACAAAAACGAACCTGTACATCTTCTATTGAAAGGATGCAGGCCCAAAATAACCCCTCCTCAAAAAGACAAGACTAGGAACTAGGGTCCCAGTCAAGTCAAAGGTGTCAGCCACACTTAGATAAGGCTCAAAGAAGAAGGTTTCTCTTACTTGTTTTGAGCAGACACCTAAGCCATAAGCCCTCAATCAAAGTCCCAATAGTCTATTGAGAAAACCAAAAGGGATGCTCACATGACTGAGACAACTTCTGAGGAAGAAGTCTCATTAGGAACTGGTTCATATCCTGGGCCGTTAGACTCAGCTCCACAATCTCCCATACACATGTCTATCACTGATGATGATGATGTCCCTACTGCACATCAGCATGATCAATTGTCTTTCCCTTTCCACACAATATAGACAGTGGGGACTGATATGGTTGTAACAATATCCAACCCACATTCTTCATCCCAAGAGATAGATCCTAAGGAGGAAAGGATCAATATGGAAGAGGTTGTCTCTACTGTTGATCCCTTAATGGATCAACAAGACAGAGACAACATCATAAAGACCTCAATTATGGAAACTCATCTTAAGAATGTCTCATTTTGAGTTATTTCTTGAGGAGAGGAATCCAGGGGGCCAACAAACCATATCTGGTGGTGAGAGTGTAAAGGCTCGACCTAGTACCTCATCTCCCAAGGATTCCACCATTTGGATGAGGGAAGTATGAAACAAATAAATGAATTGACATCCCATAACCTTGAACTTGCTCAACAACTCAATGCATTACAAGCTAAGAATGCAAGGCTTTAAGGTTATGCAGAAAGAGAGACGATTCTTGAATTTGAGAATTGGCTGCTCAAATCTTTGATAGATAGAGGCTCTGAGGTGGAAATACAACTCAAAACTCTCCAACAGCAAGCTAAAAGATTAACCATCCTTAAAGAATAACTTACACCTCTTCAGCAAGCTACTGTAAAGGCGATGGATCTTGAACATAAAGTGGAGCAACTTCAAGACACCATTGACCTTCAAAAATCGATCATTGTAAGCCTTTAACTCTCAAGACCACAAGAACCTTTGGATGAACCTTTATCTCCACGTTTAGTGTCATCTGGAATCTCAGATGATGCTACTAAAAGGGGAGGAAGAGAGCCTAAAAAATGTAAAGACATTGTTTAGAGATTGGCTACTCAAGTTGTACATGTTACACAACGAGTCACTTTCTCCTCCAAATGGACTGACCAATATGAGCCTCTATGGGAAGTTAAAGCCTAATTGAATGAGCTTCTTAATAGATATGGCTATGATAGCTCAAAGAAGAAAGCGATTCAGTCACCAAGGATCCTGTTTCGTACTATGGATTCAGTCACCAAGACTGATCCCCCTGTGTGTGAACCCTTACGGGATAAAATCGCACGTTATAAAACACATAATTGACCTAACAACTCATAAAGACTTGTGATCCTCCTTTAAATCTGCTTGCAAGCCTTTTCTTTCTTTCATTACGTTTCACTTTTCATCTTTGTTATCTTTCACTTCATTCCATTATACTTTACGTTCATTCCATCATACTTAACGTATATTATATTATAAATATAAATACGTTTTGAAAACTAATAAAAGATAACAACTCATGCACCTATGCATACAACACATTCATTATCACATCATAATTATTCTAAGCATAAACCCTCACATAATCGTGCTTAGAATAGTCCAAAACATCCCTGCAGGACCGGAAAAAGGGTTATGCACTTTACAACACAACAACACAAAGAGGAGAGTGTGGAACAACACTTAACAATTCAAATGGGGAACTGGTAAACTCAGTTTTGAGAACTAAGAAACACAAGTGTAAATGAGAGAGAAACTAGAACAACACTCAAGCAGTTGGTTTTCAAGGTTGATGTATATTGATCTCTCGTTCCTTACAAATGGTTTACAAAAGTTCTATTGATAAGTTACAAGGACTAGAAATACTTATACTACAACCTACAGCCGACCATACTTTGAAGGCCAGCTGGATACATGATCTAGACAACAAAATCAATGTAGAGTCAAAAGGCAGATTGCCTTTTG
>BJCO01829170.1:1415-20397 GCA_018326465.1 Flaveria floridana | reverse complement strand
ATGAAAAGGGGATGACAACCAGACCCAAAAATCCCCTTTCATGCTGTCAAATGCCTATATTTAGATAAAAGTAAACTTTTGGAGATATTTGATAAAAAGGAAACCCATACACATGGAAAGTATAATACCATTATACTTAATATAAAACACCTTAAATACCTTATGTATCTTTAGGAAAATAAAGATGAAGACAAGAATCTAAATAAAACATTTACGACTCGACGTGTCTAATTAGTCAAGTGACATTTTCAAAACTGACTTTGTGGATGAGTTATGCATGACCATCTAGGGTTAGTAAACATGATCTCATGAATATATTGTGATTTTGTTTAGGAGATTCCTAGACCAATCATACGTACAGACTATTACTAGTATTCACGCGTGCATTACAGGTGAGTTTCACGGCCCCATTTTTACTAATTTTCCTTTTGGAGGAGATTACATGCAAATTACAAATTTTCTTGGACACATTTACTTGTCAATGATTTCACATATATAAGTTGTTTACTTACCATATGAAGTCCCCTGTTATCGAACCGTTAGTTTATCTCCCAAAGCGAGGTAATCATGGATGGTACTATTGGGTTTGACTACCCCCACCCGGGTTAATTACCCTAACCTTGACTGGAGGTCTAAACGGGTGAATTATTAGCCTGTTCACACCCATACTCATGGTAGGCATGGGTAGGGGCAATTTATTACAGTTACAGTCTAGCTTCGGTTACGGTGCTTATATAATTTGTAGCATTGTATGTACAACAATCAAATCATAGAAAGTATTATGGTCCTTTACGCTATTTACTATTACTTAAAATCTGTGAACTCACCAATATTATGTTGGCATTTTTCATGCATGTTTTCTCAGGTAATTGATAGATGCAACAAGTTAAGCTAGCATGGATCACCTCATGTTTAGGGCCATTCATGTTGTTTAGGACATTCATTTTCATATATGTCATGTTTTGAAAACAATTTACCTTATTACTATTGCTTCCGTAAATTTAAATCTGAACAATGATGTACTTTAAACTTATATGAGATGTATGTTTTACAAAACCATGTAGTGGTCGATCAGTGACTATGAAACATTGACGTTCGCTCCCCGCGGGAAACCACCGTGGTTTGGGGGTGTGACAGATACTGTGCCAGGGCCTGATAAACAAATCCCCGACTCATGTTTGAAGACTGACATAATACCGGAGTACGCGACACGGATCTCATCATCCGTCACTTTTATGTTCACCATTTGTTATCTCATGTGTTCATTTCGTACTCTATCGTATTAGTTCGTTATCGTTATCTTTCACTTCGTTACATAATGATTTATGTTCGTTAATTTATTCATTCATACATCACACCACGTAAAGTCATACATAATATATTATAAAACATAATACGTACGTTTTGAAAACTCTTTGACGAAGAAAGATAACATATCACTCACACACATACACATCATAATTTTCATCACATTATCATGCATACATCAAGCATAAGCCATCACATCATAACAAGGCCTATTTCCCTATTTTACCCCTTAATACTACTTAGAAAATCCTAAGTCCAAAATGGGTGCATGGGACTTTTTAGGTGCATGAGAATAAAAATTCTAAGTGTAAAACAGTCTGGGCGCATGGGCACTGTTTGGGCGTCTCTGCCCTGTTTGGGCGCTTCGCCACTATGCAGGCGCATGGACACTTAGCCATTTTGGCAACTTGGGCGCATGGGCACTATTTGGACGTTTCAGCCCTGTTCAAACGTTTTACTACTATGTAGGCGTCTGACTTATACTTAATCATTTATACTTAGACGCATGGGACTGTTCAGACGGTTGGGCTTTACACTTAGTCGTTTTTCACTTTGACGCATGGGCCTTTTTAGACGCATGGGCACTATTCAGATGGTTGAGCTTTTGGGCGGTTGGGAACACTTAGAAAATTCAATCGTTCGACGCATGGTCCACTGTTTAGGCGGTTGGGTAACTAACTTGTAATAACCAACTCATTTTCAGTCCTAAATCCAGATCTAACCTGTTTTAAGGCCCATAAACGAGCTAAACATCAATTCTAACCCATAATCCAACACTAAAACATACATACACATACTATTTTCGAACATAAAGCTGTAAATCCACGGTTACTTTTAAAATGTTTACCTAGTATGCATAATAGCCCCGATAAACATTGAAAATCAGTAAAAAGGGGTTCTAAAAACTCACCTTGAAGCAGATATCCAAGCTAAACACTTCCACTGGAAAATTCAACTTCAAGTTCTCGAAAACCAACTCTAAAACATCAAGAATTCGGTCAACCACTCAGGAATTTGGTTAAAACCGAACATATACTCAAGAAATCTCACCTTTTATAGCTTCTTCTTCCTTCTCTCTCTAGAACCTAGAGTTGGGCTTTACACTTAGTCGTTTTTCACTTTGACGCATGGGCCTGTTTAGACACATGGGCACTATTCAGACGGTTGAGCTTTTGGGCGATTGGGAACACTTAGAAAATTCAACCGTTGGACGCATGGTCCACTTTTTAGGCGGTTGGGTAACTAACTTGTACTAACCAACTCATTTTCAGTCCCAAATCTAGATCTAACATGTTCTAAGGCCCTTAAATGAGCTAAACATCAATTCTAACCCATAATCCAACACTAAAACATACATACACATACTATTTTCAAACATAAAGCTGTAAACCCATGGTTACTTTTAAAATGTTTACCTAGTATGCATAATAGCCCTGATTAATATTGAAAATCAGTAAAAAGGGGTTCTAAAAACTCACCTTGAAGCAGATCTACAAGCTAAACACTTCCACTGGCAAATTCAACTTCAAGTTCTTGAAAACCAACTCTAAAACATCAAGAATTCGGTCAATTACTCAAGAATTTGGTTAAAACCGAACATATACTCAAGAAATCTCACCTTTTACAGCTTCTTCCTTCTCTCTCTAGAACCGAGAGTTCTTCTTCTTCTTCTTCTTCTTCCGAAAGTAAAAGCAGTTTTCTGCTTTTAGTATGGGCGGCCATACCCATTTATAATATAAAATATAAGACTTTGTACTTTGTACGCTTTATCCCCCTCCACTTGTGCCCATTATCTATTCTTTCTATTTAGTTTTCTTTCCCTTTCCTTTAAATAAAATATCTGGGTGTTACACATGTGCCGGTCGTACAAGGATTGGATCTATCACGGTGAAATTTTAATTCCTGAAGTTGTAGTTGTAGATGACATTGCACCAACAAACGAAATGGCTGACGTCATCGAAGACGTTATGGAAGAGAGTAGTGGTATCCATGATGATTTTGAGAACTTGTTAGAGGAAGTTCAATCAGAATTATATCTGGGTTGTGCTAAATTTTCTTTCCTTGAATTTTTAGCAAAGCTTATGCATATCAAGGTGAAGAATAAATTGACTAATAGCTCATTTGATGAGCTTCTTGAGTTGTTATAATCTTCAAATCCTGAGGGTAATACAATCCCCCCTTCTCAATAGGTAGCAAAAAGGACATTAAAAAGATTGGTTTAGGATATGAGTCGATATATGTGTGCAAATATAACTGTGCTCTTTTTTGGGGAGAAAATCTTTTGTTAGAAAAATGTCCCATTTGTAATGAGAGTAGGTGGGTTGATACAAATACAAAAGGCAAGAAGTTACTGCATAAGGTGTTACAATGGTTTCCTTTAACCCCGAGACTACGATGATTTTATTCTTCCAGACACACGGAAAAAGATATGACTTGGCATAGTACCGGACGGTCATAAGCGGGTACGATACATTATCCTTTTGATGGTACCTCATGGAAATATTTTGACATAAGATACCCAACCTTCTCGAGGAAACCACGAAACGTTCTCCTAGGGCTTGCAGCCTACGGTTTTAATCCATTTGGTAACATGAGTTCGGCTCATAGCACGTGGCCTGTTGTACTCACCACATACAACCTTTCTCCATGGCTATGCATGAAAGAGTCCTCATTTATATTATCATTATTGATTCCTGGCCCTAAATCACCTAGGAAGGACATGGATGTGTTTCTTAGACCATTTGTGGATGAGCTTAAACAGTTGGGGGTGTCAGACATACGTACTAAAGACGCGGTAACAAAGACGTTCTTTACAATGAAAGCGGTGTTGTCATGGACTATAAACGATTTTCCAGCTCGCGGTAGTTTATCAGGTTGGAGCGGAAACGGTTACAAAGCATGTCCGACTTGTAACAAAGACACTTCTTCTATGCATGTTACAAATAAAGTTGTATATGTTGGTCATCGATGATTCTTAGATGCTAACCATGAGTGGAGAACAAGTTTAATTTAACGGAGAACCTGAGATCAGAGCCCCTTTGAAACATTTTAGTGATATTGACATAGAAGCTCAACTTAGTCGACTGTGCCATCGTTTTTCGGGTAAGTATTCCGATTTTGGAGGTGTAAAATCAAAGCATGAGAAGTTTGATTTGAACTGGTCCAAACGAAGCATATGTTCTTAACTTGAGTATTGGTTTTCTCCTCAGCTAAAACATAACTTAGATGTGATGCATATTGAGAAAAATGTATGTGACAGTTTATTGGGTACTCTTCTAATAAATGAAAAGAGCAAAGATACGCCAAATGCACGCGTTGACTTAAAACTTTTAAGTACTCGGAGTAGGTAGTGGTTGGAAAAAAATGGCAAGTGGTATAGTCCACACCCAAAATACTCATTGAAGATCAGTGATCGGAAGTTATTTTGTAAGTTTATAAAGGATGTTAAATTGCCTGATGGGTTCGGATCTAATATCATCAAGAGAGTGATAGATAACAATACTAAAATTATTGGGGTTGAAATCTTATGACTGTCATATTCTCATGCAACGTTTAATACCAATTCGGGTTAGATGCTTTTTGACCAAAGATACTTATACACCAATAGTTGATCTTTGTACGTTTTTTAAGCAGCTTTGCTCCAGAACACTATTGGTCGAGGATATGAAAAAAGCTAAGGATGTCATTCTTATAATATTACGCAAGATAGAGTTGATCTATCCTCCGGTATTTTTTTGACATTATGGTTCATTTAGTTGTGCATTTACCTGATGAAGCGATTCATGGTGATGCTATATGTATGAGATGGATGTATCCGTTTGAAAGATATATGAAAAAACTAAAAAATTATTTCAGAAACAAAGCAAGGCCGGAAGGTTGTATAGCTGAAGGTTATGTTGCTGAAGAAGCTCTATCATTTTGTTCGAGATACCTTCGAGATGTTGAGACTCAGTTTAATCGCCCTGGCAGAAACGAGAATGTCATTATCAAAAAAAGAAACGTGTATGCATTTGAGTCTAAATTTCGTCCGGCTAGTGCAACAAAGATGAAATATCTTTCTCCAACTGAAAAGCTTAAGTTAGAATGTTTGTGCTCGATAGCTGTCAAGAAGTCAGAGACTACATGAAGTAAAATTTCCTATCTTTAACTTTTTATCATTAATTAAATATATTTCATTTCTCACTTATTGTTTTATCAATAATGTAGTAAATTTAAATTTGAATGTCCACATGAGGGTATTAAAATCAAATTTCCAACATGGTTTCTCAAGAAGGTAATCCATACATAACACATGTTACTATATGTTTGTTAGGTAATCCATATATAACACGTGTTACTATATATTTTCTTAGGTTTATTCGATGAAATACAAAATTTTCCAAAATTTCACTCAGAGTTGTATGCTCCTTCAATGGGTGCAGATGTAAATGCCTATACTTACAGTGCTTGCATAGTCAATGGTGTTAGAGTTATGGTAGTTGATCGTGACGCGCAACGCACAATGCAAAACTCTGGTGTTTCAGTGGAGGGAGAGAATGATGATAAATATTATGGGCAACTTGAGGAGATTACTAAATTATGTTATGCGAAGGGTAATCAACAGTCCTATTTCGTTGTAAATGGTTTGATACTCGAAGGGATGTTTCCTATGACAATAATATCATTAGTATCAATACCGAAGGGTCTGACGAAGACACTTAAGTATATGAGGGTGACTTTGATTGAAAGATTTGTTAGGATTTGTATGCATATTTATTCATATGAAACTTTGTTTGTATTTCATGTTGTAGTAGAAAACTTTCTTCTTATTTTAACATTATGTTCTAAATTTTATAATTTTTCAAGACATGATATTAGTGTGTATTTTTTTTCGCATACCTTATGGCTGATGTCATGAGTCAGGAACTAATGGCGCGGGGGATCCACCACTTTCTCCATTTGGCAGTCCTAGAAGTCATGCGTTGGATGGTAATTGTTTTTATAATTTATTTATTTACTATGATATTAAACTATTATTAATATATAATGCAATTAATGATTTTTTATTATAATTACTGGTACACCTTCTTGAAAAATAAGAGGCAAGGTGAAAAACAAAAAATTATAGCAGGAGCTAACTAAAAAGGGGAGACCTTTATCTCTCCCCTTTGATATAGTTGTCACGTATACCTCCATTGGTGAAACTATCATCATCTGCCAGAACGACTTTTTTTGTTCATGATCACGAACAAACTCCTCAGTTATTTACACAGGTAAGTGTATCATAGTGGTTTTAGGTTATTATACCCTTTTATCGCTAAAATAAACTTAAATTATCTATATTTTAGATTTAAACAGGTCAAAATGGGTGAAAACAATATGATTTGAGTTTAAACGGGTTAAAATGACTTAAAATTGGATGTGTTAAGTGCATCATAGTGGAATTAGGTTATTCTGACTTTTTATCACTAAAATATACTTTAATTATCTAAGTTTAGCTTAAATGGGTCAAAATGGGTGAAAACGACATGATTTGAGTTTATACGGGTCAAAATAACTTAAATTGGATGTGTTAAGTGCATCATAGTGAGTTTAGGTTATTATAACTTTTTATCGCTAAAATAGACTTTAGTTATCTAAGTATAGCTTAAAGAGGTCAAAACATGTCAAAATTTGTTCAAATGATATAATTTTAGAATGTTTCTAAGTATATTAAGTGTGTTTGGTTCAACATGATTAATTGACACACAATATACTTTGCCAAAATATAAATGTATATTTTATTTTTGCAGGAGCAAATTTCAAGTATGTTTCAAAATGCGCAATTTGTTACAAATCACACAACTAATTGCTTCGTAAAAGGCTCAAAATCAAGCCAAAGAAGCCGCTTCGGACGACGGGGATGAGTAGTGTATTGTATCACTGGATTACGTTTGTTTTAGAGTACTTATGTTTAAATTTGAATGTTATTGGGAAATCTATCTAGGTTTATTTGTATGAAATCTATGTAGGTTTATTTGGATGAGTAGTGTATTGTATCACTAGATTTATTTGTATGAAATTTGGATGTTATTAGAAAATCTATCCAGGTTTATTTGGGTTGAAAATTGAAAATCTAAAAAAATAATAAAAAATAAAAAAAATTTGACCATTAGCGGCGACCGCTAATAGTTATCTAGAGTATTTTAAAGAGCAACAGATAGCGGCGAAGTATTAGCGACGACTTGAAGCTTATTAGCTGCGACACCATTAGCGGCGACCCATTAGCAACGAATTATTGGTCATTAGCGGCAAAGTATTAGCGGCGACCCTTTAGCGACGATATGTTGCCGCTAAAAGTAATGGCGACGACTTGGGGGGGCTAATAGCAGCGATTCCTGTCGCCACTAATGTTCAAAATTTTGTAATGTGTATAAATAACTCAATTTTTAGAACAGTAGACTTACCCATACCATATATTCTACTTTTCAATCTACATCATTGGCCATTGTGAGTTAAACGTTTAATCTAATAGGCATAACACCATTACGTACATACCATATATCATTATGTTAGTTTGGTGCTTTCATTCTCGTACTCACGTCACATCGTAAGTACTCGACTATCATGGATGACTTGTAGCAAGCCATAAATAAGAAACTGGATCAATTGATTGCAATTACCAAATCTTCGGTGACACACACCCACAACGATTTCATGACATTGATCAAAGCCACCGAAGCTTTGCCAAGTAGTCTGACATTCTA
The DNA here is from genome assembly GCA_018326465.1 of Flaveria floridana. Lineage (NCBI taxonomy): Eukaryota > Viridiplantae > Streptophyta > Magnoliopsida > Asterales > Asteraceae > Flaveria > Flaveria floridana. Next base: position 12,364 of record BJCO01829170.1, on the reverse strand, counting down.
CAAACCAACATAAACAAACAACATGAAACCACAACTAATTATCTAGCCACAACATCGTTCTATTTATCGCAAGTTTTTCATTGGGTTTCCAAGAATTACCTCTTCACCGCCATGATCCGCCGGACTCTACTACAAGAAACTAGTCTTTTTGCGACTAATTATTTTTCACTTTTAACGACTAAATACTGTCTCCATAACCTATTGCGACAAAATTTGGTCTCCAAAATTTCATCGCCATTTCTCCGTATCAGGTCAATATTTTTGTCGCTATAAGTTTCGTCGTGATAAACGAACCTATAACGACGAAGTGTACGTTGTAATAGTGTTGTCGTTAAATATATTCCTTAAAATAAAAAGCAAACTTTAATTATGGAAAATATTACTTACTGTGACGAAATGTGGTGGCTATAGAGTAAAACTATAGCGACAAAATTTAATCTCAATAGGTGTTATTTAATTTTGTCATTATTTTCCAGATAGTTGATGATTTGGCCGGTGAGGCGAAATTACCTGCAAACCTCTCTCATAAAGAGAAGAAAGACATATTAGAGAAGGCTCACAGTGCAATCATTTTAAGCCTTGGGGATCGAGTGCTAAGAGAGGTGTCGAAGGAGACGTCGGCAGCCGAGATTTGGTCGAAGTTAAAAAGTTTGTATTTGACAAAATCCCTTGCAAACCGACTCTATTTGAAGAAGAGGCTTTACACCTTCAACATGGGGTCTAGTAAGTCTATTGAGGATCACACTGATGAATTCAATAAATTAGTGTTGGATCTTGAAAATATAGATGTGTCCATAGAAGATGAAGATCAGGCAATTATATTCCTAACATCTCTCCCATAAACATTTGAGCATTTTGTCGATACTCTAATGTATGGGAGAGACACATTATCCATGGAGGAGGTTCTAGCTGCACTTAACTCAAAGGAGTTGAAAAAGATGTCTGATACAAAAGATGATCATGGTGATGGGTTGGTTACGAGGGCTAGACCAGAACAAAGATTGCCTAAGTCAAAGGGGGCATCAAGATTGAAGTCTAAGTTCAAGAGGAGATGCTACATTTGTAATTCAGAGAAGCATGTAAAGAAAGACTACCCTGATAAAAGGAAGACAAATTTTGAGTCAAATTCATCAAGATCTTTTGGAAATTTATCTCCTGAAAGTGTTCATGATGGTTATGAAAGTTCTGAGGTTCTGGTGATCACTAATGACAAAGGGAATTCGGAGTGGATATTGGACTCTGGATGTTCATACCATATGACTCCACATAGAGAGCACTTCAAAGAGATAAAAATGGATGATATTAGAGTTGTTCAGTTGGGTGATGATCAACCGTGTAAAGTAAAAGGACATGGTACAATCAATTTACAACTGAACAATGGCATTAAGGTGAATATCATAATTGTTAGGTACAACCCAGAGTTGACTAGAAATCTTATATCACTTGGTATTTTTGAAAGGTCAGGTTTATGTTGTTAACCTGAAGAATGGAAAAGCCAAGGTGATAAGTGGATCAAGGGTAGTTGTATCAAGAACAAGGAAAGAGAACAACACTTATGTGTTGGATGGAGGTGTAAAGACAGACTTGGTGTTAGTTGTAGAGGATAAACTGATGGCCAACACTGTGTTGTGGCACCAAAGGTTAGGCCACATAAGTGACCAAAGGTTGATTGAACTAAAGAAGCAGCAACTCCTAGATGTAATAAATGGGTCAGGTGTGGGTCTATGTGACCATTATATAATGGGAAAGGCACAGAGGGCAAGTTTTGGCAAGGGTAAACATAATACTCAAATTATATTAGAGTATGTTCACGCAAATTTATAGGGATCATCAAAAACAACATCTCTAGGAAGTGCTAGGTATTTTCTTTCTTTATTAGATGACTATTCCAGGAAGGTGTGGGTGTATATGTTGAAGCACAAAACGAAGCTATGGAAGATTTAAAGAATGGAATGTTCTAGTTGAAACTCAAACTTGTATAAAGTTAAGAAGTTGAGAACAAATAATGGGCTTGAGTTCTATAATAAGAACTTTGATTAATTATGTAAGACATGTGGTATAAGCAGGCATTTAACTGTACCTTGTACACCTCAACAAAATGGATTAGTGGAAAGGATGAATACGACTTTATTAAATAAGGTGAGTTGTATGCTTTCTAACTCTAGACTACCTAAGAGTTTTTGGGCAGAGGCAGTCTCAACTGCATCTTATTTGATAAATCGGTCACCATCATCTGAAGTGAACATAAAGACCCCTATGGAGGTTTGGTCTAGAAGAAAGCCTGAGTATGCAAACCTTGGGGTGTTTAGATAAGTGGCATTTGCTCATGTTAATCAAGGTAAATTGGATCCCAGAGCACAAAAGTGTATACTACTTGGTATCCTGAGGGAGTGAAAGGATACAGGTTATGGAGAGTAGATGAGGGTAGACCCAAGGTGATAGTGAGCAGAGATATGGTAGCATTCAGAGAAAATGTAATGTACAAGGATCTGTTTGGTCAAGGTAATGAAATTGAGGCTAATAGACAAGGTGATGAAGTTCATATTGAAGTGGAAACTGCTGGTCATAATATTGAAGTTCCAACCATACAAGAGGGGGTACATGGTGTTGAGTCTAGTGGTGGTACTTCAAGAAAGCAGTCTGATGAACATAGTCTGGCTAGGGATAGGCCAAGGAGAGTTGTGGTTCCTCCGGTCAGGTACATGTCATCAACTGATATTTCTACTTATGTGTTTAGTGTTGCAGAAATGGAGAGTTCAAATGAGCCCTTAAATTTCAAAGAAGCAGCTGATTCAATTGACATAGATATGTGGGTAAAGGCTATGAATGATGAGATGGCATCATTATACAAAAATGATACTTGAGTGCTAGTTGACAAACCAAGTGGTAAGACACTTATGGATTGCAAGTGGTTGTACAAGGTAAAAGAGGGTATACTTGGGGTTGAAGGACCTAGGTACAAGGCTAGGTTGGTAGCTAGAGGTTTTACCTAAAAGGCTGGTATAGACTATCATAAGATATATTCTCCTGTAGTAAAGCATTCCTTAATAAGAGTTGTCTTATCAGTTATATCATAGATGAATTTAGAATTAGAACAATTGGATGTAAAGATAGCTTTTCTTCATAGGAACTTAGAAGAAAAGGTGTTTATGAAACAACCTGAAGGGTATGAGGTTGAAGGACAGGAAGATAAGGTGTGTCTATTACAAAAGTCTTTGTATGGGTTGAAGTAGTCCCCAAGACAATGGTATAAACGTTTTGATGATTATGTGGTGTCATAAGGTTTTTTTAGGAGTAGTTATGATTCTTGTGTGTATTATAAAGAGTACATCATAGGGAACTACATATATTTGTTGCTCTATGTTGATGATATATTGTTAGCCTGCAAAGATATACAAGTAATTAATGATACTAAAGCTATTCTTAAAAGAGAGTTTGAGATGAAAGACCTTGGGCCGGCAAAGAAAATCTTGGGGATGGAGATTATCAGGGATAGAGCTTTGAGCCTGCTAAAGTTAACTCAAAGACCTTATATTAAAAGGGTACTACACAAGTATAATTTAGGAGGGAGTAAGGTGGTCAAGACTCCTCTGGCTCAACACTTTAAGCTGTCAAAGTTAGATGCTCCTAAAACTAAAGAAGAACATGCATATATGAGTAAAGTACCTTATGCTAATGTAATTGGTAGTCTGATGTACCTTATGGTATGCACTAGGCCAAACATTGGTTTTGGTGTTAGTTTGTAAGCAGGTTTATTACAAATCCAAGAAAATTACATTGGGAGGCAGCTAAATGGTTGTTGAGAAACTTTATGGCACAAAAGATGTGGGTTTATGTTTTAGAGGAGATCAAAGTGATATTGATAAGATCATTGGGTATATAGATTCTGATTATTCTAAGGATCTGGATTGAGGGAGGTCTATCACTGGGTATGCTTTTAAGGTACTGGGTGGTACTGTCAGCTGGAAGGCTTCATTACAACATGTATTGGCTTTATCATCTATCGTAGCAGAATATATCGCTTTAACTGAAGCAATTAAGGAAGATTTATGGTTAAAGGGATTCACTTCAGAGTTGGGGATTCCTGCAGCTGATACTATAGTGTATTGTGATAATCAAGGTGCTCTTCAATTATCCAAGAATGCAATGTATCATGAAAGGACAAAGCATATAAATGTCAAATATTGTTTCATAAGGGATGTGGTGAGTTATAAAGAGGTGAATGTGGAGAAGATTGATACTGATGACAATGCTACTGATGTTTTGACAAAATCTTTGTTCAGTGTTAAGTTTCAGAAGTTTTTAAGTGTACGTGGAATAGGTTGACTTCTATTACAAGGTGGAGATTGTTGTATGTGTAATAAAGTCTCCTAAGTACAGGGACTAATTTTGTATATTCTGATAGTTAAGGGTTGTATAGTGATGATTGTATTGAAGTTAGACGATTAATCTATAATAATGTTGTTAATAGTTAGTTAACAACATATTAGCCGTTAATAAGGTATATAGTGTGATTTGGGGGGAAAGATCAAATATACAACTAGTAAATTCTTGTAATCGGTGGATTAAATCTTGTATTCTTGTTCTTAGTTCTTGAGTATTATTCATTCAATTGCTCTTAATCTCAACTCATTTCTTCAACAAAAAGTAATGTCTATGCCATAAAATCTTAAGGGAGAAGCAATCAGACATGCTATCTATCTAATGAATCTGTTTACAATGAAATTCCTAAAGGAGTAGACATCTTATGGAGCTTTGACAAACAAGAAACTAAAAATTTATATGTAAAGGTCTTTAGATGCTTATCATATATGAAATTTCTATCTTAGAAGCTAACAAAATTAGATGAGAGCAAACCTATGGTCCATCTGGGAACCAAAGAAGGAACAAAAGTCTACCGATTCTACAATGTTAAACTAGAAAAATAATGGTAAGTCGGGATGCCATGTCTCAAGAAATAAGAAAAGTGTGGATGGAATGATCGCATTATGTTACACCCTTAAAATCCACGTGCGGGGTTTTACCACGAGTTATGTGAACAAACCAGGATCTAAGTCATTAGTTACTCTAAACAACTATATATGAATTTCAAATATGAACTTCAGAGTTTAAAAGTTTAATACATTACGGAAACGTTGATTAATATTCAAAACGCAAACATTCAAATGTAATAGCGCAAAACACGCACCTAAAAAATTGTTTAAATGCCAATTAAAAACCAAACGTTAAAAGATGAATGTTCTAATGCATGCTTGACTTGTGATGTAATCCTAGGTGCACATGTTATTAATGACTTGAGAAAAGCATACTAAAGTATCAAGACAAAGGTTGGTGAATTCAAGAGTTTATTAGTAGCACAAGCAATAGTGTTGTAAAACATAAGTATGTGTACTAAAATAGATAGATAGTCTAAATCGTAAGTAATAACAATAGTGATTTTACAATCGAAGCTAACTATGTTGTTTGTTTACCTTTCGCCACAACATACAAAGTCGTGATAATGTTTTTCGTTTATGATAATGTTGCACCCGATTGACCTCAAGTCGTATGGGTGGTGCTCGTAAGACCCGGTAGTACTACCCAAAATTTCTCACTGACTTCCTTAATTAACGATATGAAAATGTAAGGGATTTCAATGGAATGATACACTATGTTATACTATACACAACTTATAGTCGTTAAAGTCTTTGTAAAAGAAAGTATGCTTCTACCCCAAAAAGGAGTATATAAAAGTAAGGTATTAAACTCACCTGATGCGTAAGCAGAATGAAAACTCGAAGCCAAGAATGAATGGAATTCAACCTGTCAAAGGTTACCTAGAATATGTGTGCATATAAGGATGTGCAAACAAAATAGCTTAACAAACCCTAAGTGTTCAATCAAACATGTTGATTTAAGTGATTTGGAACCCGTTTGACCCAGATAACCCGTTTGACTCATCGGTTACATGTTATGTGAAACCTTGTTTGCTCAAATTTAATAATTCATTATTCATGATTACCATACAAAGCCATTCATGCATAGTATATAATAAACCTTAAGTTCTAGGAAAATGATCAATCTATCATAACCTATCATACAATACATGCGAACCTCAATAGATAACATTACAGATAAAATAATCTAAACTGCCTAATCACATATTGAGTTTAATCACACACTATATGCCCTGTGAAGTAACTTAATACTTTACTTCCTAAACCCCACCAATCCTACTAAGTAAAGGCCTCAGATTCGCATGAGTGTATGATACTCATCATCACATTCCCAAACATGAATCATACTATCTAAACAATTAAAGCATACCATATTGATCAAATACAATTATCAAAGTATAAAACCCTAATTTTTTAACATAGTTCTATCATGTTGTACAATTACTTCACAAACACTAGAATACCTAATATTCCCAACATAGCATTCATATGATCTAACCATTACATCTTAACACATTGTATGATATCAATAATCAATCTAGCATGATTCTATCATATTATGCATACCCAAATCATGAAATGCTACCAAACATGTTAATAAAGTTTCCACTTCGGAAAAGTAATATTCTACAACTCAAATTTTACCAAAACCAATCATTGATTCATCTATTATATGCCTAAACTAGTTTATAGCAATCATAATAACATAAGAAACATCAACAAATCACAAAACCCTAAGTTCTTGAGAATTAAAGTTTTTACTTTTAGTAACGTATACACAAGACGTTAAAACCATGAATTTTAAGCATAATTTACGTAAACCAACAACAATACTATTAAACTAATACAATAACATCATCGAATAACATCAATTTCATGTTATCATGTCCAATTTAACTAGGATTTGTTCTTAAATCAAAAACCATAAAAACTAGTTGAAAACTCACCTTAAACGAGTTAATGATCAAGAATTGCATTTGCTATCACGTTGCGACAATCAAAACTAAGTAAAATCGAATAATACTATGTTTCTTGAGCTTGAAATCGCAAAGGAAAAGTGTGGGAGGGGGTTTACGGCCAGGGGGGGAAATGGCGCTAGGGTTTCATAGTTTCCATTTAAATACCCACTCACATTTTCCCTTTTAACCTATTTTAACTTTTATAAATTGTAAATCTTGTTTTTAAATGTTTTTAAATCATTTTCCCTACTAAACTTTTGAGTTTCACAAACATATAACTAAATTGTTAATCGAGAAATTATCATCTCTCATTAACATTGCATAATTTATATAACCATAAGCTGAAATATGAATCGTAAAATAACACGTAATACATTGATTTATATAATCACATATTAATAATCAAAATTATTTATCAAGTTAATATTAGTTAAACAAATATCAATCATTTATTGAGTCCCCAACATTCAACGACAACTAGTGTGTGCTTACGACACGTGTATGCAAGATCTAACGGAACTAACAGAGTTTTGTCATGAAAAATTATGGGATGTCACACATTACTCGAACAAGTGAAAACACAAATATATGCTTTGAATTCATCATTAAGTTTTAGATCGAATTGAGTTACAGATTAGAAACCATAACCGAGCAATTGCAACAAATAGTAATCAGTGATATTCGAACATCCCAGCCATACTTGGAGCCACCATAACCATTAGGGGCTGCACAAACTTTTTGACACGGTTCAAACTGATATTAGGCCAACTAATAGCAGCCAAAAACTAAGCCTAGACCTAACATACAATGCTTAAATCATGTGTCCAATCCACCACTGAAGTTTGATGATTATTCGGTAACAGGCAAGCTTAATTACAAGGCAAACAACAACATTCGTGAATAAGTAGGTCAACTATTTGAAGAAGAAAGCTCTTTGAATGAAACTACAAAATTTGAAAAAGCCATGGGAATAAGAGAGCGAGATGTGACAATAAAAAAGGAGATCGATTCTATTGAATAAAATCATGGTTTCTTATGGAGTTACTTCCCGGACATAAATGCTTAGGATTGAAATGGGTTTATAAACTCAAAAGAGATGCAAGAGGTACTGAGATTAAACAGAAAAACAAGGCTAGTAATAAAGGGCTATATACAAAAACATGAGGTGGATTATGATGAGGTATTCGCCCTAGTAATAAGATGAAAACCATACTACGCATCCTAGCTCTACTGGCTTGTGTAGGACGGAAAGTTCAACATCTCGACATGAAATGAATGTTATTAATTAGAGCTTTGAAGGAGGAATTTTTCTGGAACAACCTATTAGGCTAATCTTGATGGGAACGTGTCATCAGGTTATGGATACGGGTCATGTTGAATATTGTTTTAGTCATATGTTTTTATTATTTGAATGAGTCAAGGTTAGTTTATTTGTTTAGTCAAGTAGTAGGGTTAGTGGTAGTTTGTTTTCCTTTTCTTTAGGTGCAAGATTGTTTTGGTTATATAATACTAGCCTAACGTCTCGTGTATTACACGGATTGAAAAAATTAAATTAACAAATATTTACAATTAGAAATTAAGAACTAATATTAATGATCTTCTAATATATAAGAATAATATATAAGAATGATATATAAGGATGCAAAATTTAAAGGATGTAAAATTTTCATTAAAACAACTTTTCGCTATATGAATGACACGTGGCAATAACTTCTTGAGAGTGTGGCATGTGACAACATAAAAGTTAAAAGCCAATAATTTATTAAAACATAAAATTGATAAAATGTTATAACAAACTTAGCTGCAAATGTGAAGAAACATGCCAACTTAAGTTGTATTGTGATTGTATATAAAATTATATTATGAAAAACTAATCTCTTAACATTATGTTTGAAATTTTAGATTATGTTTACCATAATTTTGGTTTAAAATCATTGTATGTCACATCCCGACGGAAGCGTGAACGAGACGGGTGGAATGTGACTAGCTTTTATCAGAGTGTAGTGGCTTATATTAAATAACACAGATTTAATAGAAATATAGTACAGACATGCTTTTATTACTTAATATTCGAGATTACATCTTTTTACATAATATACCAAAATTGATGTAATCAATTACAACTAAGTTACAGCATGCTTAAAATCTACACAGACCCGTCCTACGACTTCGCCCCAACCAACATGAACCTCAAAGCTGAAATCAAAGGTGTTACTAATTTCCTGAAAAAGTATACTAAAATCAGTCAACAAAAATGTTGGTGAGAACATAGGTTTAATCCAGACAAAATATTTTGTTGATGTGTTAATTACAACCAAACCTGCTCACAACATAATCATACTGTCACGAAATAATAAAAATCAGATAATCTTACATCCTAACCCCCATTCGGTTAGATGTAGGAAAATAGCAGTAATCCTCATCCGGTTAGTGCAAATATCCTCCTAAGTAGCTGCTACTAATATTATTGACTGGTTTCTCATTCGAACTAATAGTTGTGTCGCAAATGACAGTAAGCAAACAAAATATTTTCAAATTAACACATCAACTCAAAAGTATACTTTTCCCTCAAAACTTTACTGAATAGCAATTGGTTGAAAATGGGGCTATGAACTCACCGTGTCTTCCCACTTGAACCTAACAAGATAGTTCACAGTGTCAGACAATACTTCAAATATTTTTCTGGTTTTCATTGACTGTAAAATATTAATAAAAACACCTTCGGGCCTCTAAAAATTCTTTAATCCAATATAGTTTGTGATTTATTTCAAAACTTCTCAAAATCACACAAAATAGCTATTTGATGTCCCAAAAATTACCAAATTTGGTAGAACATAAGTTTTGACAACCTGTAACTTCTCATAATTTTCACAACTTCAAATCCTTTATAAATTATTTTCCATAAATCCCACAATATTTCCAAAATTCATAATAATACCTTTTGCTGTTCAATAATTCCTTAAAATTTCATATAATTTTTTCCAAAAAGTCAGAAACATCACATAATTTTTGTAGTGTCCAACTCTTAACAGATTATTTTCTGTAAATTTTATAATATTCCCATAAATAGTTAAAAATAGCTTTTGTTCACGAAAAATTTCCATAATTCTACATAAGACTTCCCCAATAAAGTTAAGCATCATATAATTATTCCAAAGTCCAAGTCATAACATCCCAGTTTCTGTAATTTTTAGAATAATTGTAAATTTTAGAAAAAATACTTATACTAATCCAAAAATTATGAAAATTATATATTCTCTAGCTTCATATTTAATATTACATCTATGATTTTATCAGAATTTATTATTCACTTTAAGTATTTATTATGATTTACTTACTACAGAATATATAAAAATTCGTATCTTAATCATAATAAGGGATAAAATTCTGAAATAATTCCAGAGGCTTTTATACCTTAAAAGAATCATTCTGTAATTGCATTAGAATTTTCCAGAATTTATTTCTATTTTTGATATTTTCTTCTATTTTCCATTATAAAATAATTTATATAGATTATTTTACTTATCAAAACTTTATCAAAACTTCCAGATCAATACTTTAGTATATAAGTGGGAATTTTTCAATGTTTATTCCCACAATTTCAGTTGTTTAATATTTTTCTAGATTTTCTTGAATATTTACAAGATTTAATCTTGTAACTTCAAAATATATCTTTTTAATTACCTTGTGATGATGGTCTTGATGATATCCTAGCTTCTTGAACCCGACGCAAGGTTATGGAGGTCGTGGATGGTGATGGTAGGTGATGGTGGTATGTGGTTGTGTTTGTTTCGGTTGTTGTTGTTGGTTATTGTTGTTTATGTTGTAATCAAGAGGTAGAGAAGTTGTGGAACAGAAGAGTGGTGGTGTTATGGTTTATAATCAAGGGAGAAGAAGAAAGGTGGCTGATGGTGTGTATTGGAGGTGGTGGTTGTCGATTGTGGGTGGTGTGTGTGTTGAAATAAAACCGAGAGAGAGACAAGGTGATGTTTGGTTGTGGTGTTGTTTGAAAGTGACCGAGGTTTCTTAAGGTGCAAAAAGGGTCGGTTAATGC
>BJCO01829125.1:0-15107 GCA_018326465.1 Flaveria floridana | reverse complement strand
TGAAATTGAGTGGGGACGACGAGCTTCAGATTTGGAGGTCGCCACAACAGCTTCAGATTTGGAGGTCGCCGGAGCTCCTCCAGCGACGACGAACTCCGATCCTTTCAGAACTTTTTTTCAAAATCAAGTTCCCCGCCCAAATCAATCGTCAATCCACCGATTCACCACCACTCTCCGACGACAACATCAATCTCCGACCACCACACCCCTCCAATTTCCCCCACAAATTGTCTCCTTCAATCGTCAATTCGAACACCACAATGACGAAACCCCAATTTCTCCTCTACCGATCACTCGAAGAACGCCTCAATTGCTCCACCAGCACTCATCGTCGAGGACCAACCGCGTGGCGAAGGTCGTCGGTGGAACCACGGCGGAGGTCGTCGTCGTGTGCTGCGGAGGTTGTTGACTCCAGAGAGAAAGAAGGAGGTAGTGGTTTAGGGGTTTTAATTTGAAGGGTAGTTTAGTCTTTTAACAAGAGAGTTAACTGAATAATTTAACGGTGTTAGTGTTTTGGATTCAAATGGGAACAAAAATTAAACGTTAGGGGGTATATGAGGATTTTTAAACCGTAGGGATGCAAATGGTCAAAATCACCAAACCTCAAGGATGCAAATGGTAATTTACTCAAATTTATATATAGGAGTTATGCAGGGATGTTTCAAGCTTCAAGACTCATTTAAAAAGGTGGAGTTCAGAAAAGAATTATCGTGGTTTGCTTAAAGGTTCACCAAGCAGAAATAATCTTTTATTCAATTTTTAGAAAAGTAGGAAATGGAGTTAATACTCGGTTGTGTTCAGGTGTTTGGTTGGGAAATTCGACACTTGCTTGGACATTGACGAAACTTTTTCAGTTGAATCAGTGTAGAAACGAATTGATAGTTTTATCCTTTAGGATGGAAAGGTGGTGACTAGATGAAATTGTTTTAATCCAAGGGCAGTGAACATTCTAGCTTGGAGGCTTTTTTTTAATCGTTTTCTGACTAGAAAAAATTTCGTTAATAGACATCCATTCGTCTTTGTGCCTGTTATATTTGAATAAAGTTAAGACCGTGGATATATCTCTGGGGAATGTATTATGAGTAGAATGTGACTTTTGATTAATAAATGACCACATATTGATATTCATCCTCCTTTTACACCTTCTTCCATTACAAATCGAATTGGCTCTTCAACACTTTTGAGCAGCAAGAAATCTATCATAGATGTTATTGTTATGTCTGTTTGGTGGGTGATTTGGAGGATGTGGCATGATTTGATTTTCTCTAAAGATAAGAAATCCAAGGAGTTATTATTTGATGATATGGTTAACATGTGTTTTTATAGTTTTTGAGTAGATCATGATTTGATTTTCTCTAAAGATAACAAATCCAAGGAGTTATTATTTGATGATATGGTTAACATGTGTTTTTATAGTTTTTGAGTAGAATCGTAAAATGTAATATTCTTGGATCGAGTGGCTACTAAATCAACTTAAGTCTTTGGAAGATATCTCTTTTCTTACTTATAAAAACTAACTTGTCGGGAAATATTTATGTATATTTTTCATTAAAAATTTTGTGATACATCTCATCATAGAGTGAAACGGGTAGGCAACTTAGGGGGTATTTGTTTTTTCTGAGAAGCACTTCCTGACATCTTTTGTCTGCACTACGCAGACCACGCGCAGACATTGAGGTCAGCAGATTGTTTGTTTTTTTGGAAGACTTTTCATTAAAAAAGGTCTTCCAAGGTCTTCCTAAGGTCTGCGTGAAGAAGATATGACCTATTCACTTCTAACCACTTCTAACCTCTTCTACTCTCATACTTCCACCCTCCTCCTTCCCCCGCACCATATTCCAGCATCCACCATCAGACCACCCGCCACCGCCGCCCCAACTACCACCACCACTGCACCACCACCATCGCCGGACATCATCCCACCACGAGCATCCACCCACCGCCGCTCTCGATTCGAACATCAATCGCCACCGCTGCCATCGTCACTACCCTCCGCCACCATCTCCAACTAATCATTATTCCGAATCAACACTTTCTTCAAAGTATAAGTCTCATCCTTTGCACATAAACCATCAATCATCGTCAATTCTATTGCAACGATATCACTACATCTCACAGAAGTGCAAATCAATTAACACAATGCAGATTGTTCGAAAGTTGAAACCCTAACAATTTGGGGGTTTTGAATTTACCGGCGATATGATTTGAACTTGGTCGATACGCCACCACCGGAGGTGTCGGTGATGACCTCCTTAACGAGGAAGACGTAGGCGAAACCACCTTCACCGAGCTGCCGGAGGACCTTGAAGCGGTTGTCGTTGATCCAACCATCGGCGTCACCGTTCACGACGCCGTATAGGGCGTTGAGTCCCGAAAACGAACACCCTATCTTCTGCACCGATCAATGGCGGATGGTGGTGGTGTATCTTTCTTTATAAAGTGTTGTATCAGAAACGATTGTTGGAAGGGATGAATCGAAGGTTTTGGATCATTGGATGTACCAGTAGTAGTGGTATTATATTTATAGTGTTTATAGTTTATAGGTTGAGATCATTGAGATCATTGGACATTTTTTATTACAGACTATTTAAAAATAGTAGGCAAATATTAAAAAACAGTCTTTTTCTTGCAGACCGCAGACGTTTGGTCCACCTCTTCTGCTGTAGATGTCTGCAGATGTGGTCCGCAGACTGCAGACATTTTGCTGCTGAAAAAACAAACAACACCTTAGTTGCTAGCCTAGATAGTTACTCACAATCTTACGATATGAGAATTATTCTTATTCTTATAGTCGTCTTTTGGCGAATCTATGTGCATAAAGTTGGGTCTATGCCTACCAAGAATGAAGGAGATGCTCATACCTTAGTTTTCAATCACCTTTGGGTAGAAAGGGCAAACTAGGTAGTTTACTTGTTTAACAAGTTGTTCATCATATCCAAATAGGAAGTGGGGATTTGGAGAGAGAGAGAGAGATTCCTTTTGTATTCGAGAGAGATTGAAAATGCAAATCATAACAAATGGTTACGTGCTCTCGTTTCCAATCAATATGATGGTCTAAGCTTCCTATTTTTACCATATGCAGCTCTGGCTTTTTTTTTCTAATTCTATGGGTGCTGATATAGATGTTGGCACAGGGGCTGTCTTACCTGTAAGAGGTCTAGAAGAATCACAGGACATCAAAAGTTGGAAGTTTCTTATTGGTTTTTCTTCCTCACTCTTGAATAGGTGAATTTGGTTCATTCAGTTTGTAGGGAGAAGAAGGATGGGAATGAATGAGAAGACTGGAGTAGCCTCTTCATCAAATGGTAGGAATTAGTTTCCACTATCCTCATTTGAAGAACGAAGAATAAAAGGCTTACTGTTTAGGTAGGATAGATCGATGTGGTCTAATGGCTAAAGTTTTGCCAGCTTCTTGTAGATTTACTTCTCTTTAGGCTCCGAGGTTTTTTTATAATTTTTTGGGTCAATGATCGTGTCCAAACTCACCTAAAACGGTGTAGAAAAGAAAATCTACCACGTCAAAACTCTTGTTTAGGAGCCCTTAAATTCAAGCTTCCCTGCATTCACCTTCTGACTTCAGAGTGCTTTCCTAGCTCGCCTTTGCTCATATCATGGGGTTGTGTTCAATATGATCTTTAGCCTTTCTTCATAAGAACGTATTGCTTCGAATGGCCCACTACTATGCCAAGTGAACTCGCAATGGAGGATGGAGGTGGGCAATGCCATTAGAAAAGAAGGAACTTTGTATAACAAGAAAGAAATTTTTTTTTTCAGAAATTGCGTAAGAAATGTAAGAGCCCTTACCTTTTAATGAAATGCCTAAATTTCGTGTTAAAGTCAAAAATACGATCTTCTAGAGCAAGAATCCTTATATACTAATTGCTTGAAATTCCTCTCATGTGCAACAAGGGAGAGGTTGGGAGATAGCTCTTAGCTTGTTCGTTGCTTGCTTGCGACTTGACTTTTTTGTACTCCTAATGTATAATAGTAAAATTTTTGAAAAGAAAGAAATATTATAACGATAATAACCAATGAAGATCAGGGCCTATCAAGTCTGTTTTTCTTTATGAAAGCCCGTGAAGGGCCAAAAGCTGAAAACTATCATCAAAGCACGCCCAAGCCCCCACAAGAAGGCTTCATTGCCATGTAAATTAAGTCATATCCTTACCCAATACAGTCTATGAGAACATTTTTTTTATCTCATTGCTTTAGGAGAGGGCAACCCTATTCTCTCTTTTGTCGTGTTTGTTACTAGCTGTCATGGATGGGTCACCCCTTTGGTTGGAGCATTTAGTTACGTGTTCCTCCTTCGCTTTTGACTGTGCCACCATGAGCCGCTGAACTGATTTTGCCGCTAGGGCTAGTCAAAAGAACATGCCAATGATTATATGGTTGAAAAGAATAAATACTTACCTTTGTTTATAGGTAAATAAAATTAGGTTTTGATGCAACTTGGAAATTAAATAAGCAACCATAACCTTTTAGATGGGCCTCAACGTAATATCCTATGTATGGAAGATGACCTAGGGTTACTGGATTCCTCATGTTTGATTATCAGCATAATGTGGGCTATGGTCCATAGGTTCGCACTTTATTTCACATCTATTGGTTTAGAGTAACTTGTGAAACATTACCTGGTCTTGATGTTGTTTCACGAAGAGTTTAATGTTTTAATGTTTATTGTTTTATGTTTTAACGTGTCAATGTTTTTAATGTTTAGTATTTACTGCATTACGTTTTATGTACGATGTTTTATGTTTCTGTTTCACGTTTCGTGTTTCGTTTTTTATTGTATAACGTTTTTAGTTTTGTGTTTTACGTTAAACTTTATATTTTAGTTATTTTAATACTATTATGTGTTATTTCATCTAATATAAAAAAAAAATGAAAAGATAAGGAGGTACAAAAATTCAAAATATATTATGTGGTTATTATGGGAAAAAGTTAATAAAAGATTAAAAGGTCACATATCCTCTTCTGACGGATTCCCTTTCAAAAGTACCGAAAGTGTCGAAATTTTGGGCATAAAAGATTTGGTAGGACTCATGTATCGTGTATGCATCGCATATTCTCATAGATCCCACTTTTACTTTAATTTGCATTTATTTTCTTTTTACTATGTAACATGTTTCAAGTTTAAAAATTGTTTGATTGATACAGAAGAAGAATTATGTTTTAAGTGCAAAGAAATTAACTTGATTCAAAATTTTACGAATCGTACAAACAAGAGGAATTAGATAACACCATCATTGTATTTTGACTCCCTTTTCCTATTGCATATTCTAAGGGAAATTATTGTTTATGTCATCTATCATATTTAGTAAAGTTACATGGTAGTGATCAACTTGCAAAAGTGTATGAGAATGACAGCAAAATGATTAATATTATATAGTTTTGTTGGGAAATAAATGGTGAAAATTTATATGTATTTATGATATATATAACACATCCCATATCATAAATTTCTCTGAGTGCATGTACTTACCCTTTTATAAGGGTTTTGCAACAAACTAAATGAAACTTATTAAATCTAAAACTATAAAATAAGTTTGAAGTTTGAATTAAATATTACATTATCAGAGGAAGAAAACAGTTTAAAAAAACATCTTTCTTGGATTTACATCCACCTGTACGTGCAGTCGTGCATTGGTGCAAATTTTATGTGAATGGCTTGCACAAATCAAAATCGTTGGGTACAATAATCAAAAACAAAAAAGACCAATGTATTTGTACGACAATGTTCTCCCATCCCTATTTCTTCTATATTGGATTTGAACAAAAAACACCTTATTTACCTAAAAAATCTTTTTTAGTAATGCAACTATGTTTAAACTGATTCTCCCTCTGCTTCTAACAAACTTAAACTTATGTTTTAAGCATTAAGAGGTACACTTTAAACATCAAGAACACAAAATAATATTCACTTACATACATTAGTACATATAAATGTATATGTTCAAAGCCATTTAGTTTGAAACCTGAATGTGGGATTTCATGCATTCATATTAAAACCTTTAATTACAATCACTAATTATCTTGTCATTTTAGTTCAATTTCAAGTGAAGAAAAAGAAGGCTTCAAAACATTGTTGTTTAGTTTCATTATACAGATTTGTAAGTGAGAGTCCAGTGATAGTCCTCGGATTCATAATGTTCTAATTTTTTATCGTACATAGCATTATCAAACACACTAGAGACTTTTTAATTACATGAGAGCTTTCTTATGTTTTTTTAAGCTTGGGCTTGGCTCCATTTTGATCATTTAAGATCAATGGATGCAAGTCGGTGCTGTTGATGCCACTGTTTCGCTCATTGCCATTTCTTATGAGTAGCAATTGTAACTGCTCTATAGTCACTACTCGGTTCACTCTAATGGGTAGCAATTGTGACTGCTCAAGGGAAGTAGTCCACAGTGTTGATTTCTTAATAATAGGCTTGCTAAGCAGTATCCAATGCTTGGGTGTGAATAAGTAGTTGCCACCGATGCATTCCTATTGTTGTCGCGCAACAACATTCTCAGTGATATGTTTTTGTTAAGCAGTTGAAACAAAAAGATTACCGTTTCATTCAAAACCAATTAAACCAAATATATTTCATCGAGAACGTTTTGTACAATCCATTTTTTCGTTTAATATTAAGTAAATGATTGAGGTAGCTTTAATTTTTTATTTAGCGAATAATAATAAGATGTTCTTTAGATGAAAAACACCATACTTAATAGCAATTTTCTCAAACACAAACGCTTTTCCCAACGTTTTGGCATACATATTAGGCTTGGTGATCAAGTCTGACAGTACAATTAGCTTACAGTTGTTGTACCCTAATAGAAAAAAACGATTTCAAATGAATTTTCAAAATTTGTTTAAGGTATACGTGTCTAACACATTGCATCATCGAATCGTCGAATCTTCTACTCATTGTACTGAATTTATTTCAATTGTAGTTGTACTGATCTAGTTCTGCGTTCGTGTTGATATTGTTTTCCTTTATTACCATGTTTGTCTATTAACTTATGAGCGACATCCCTACATTATTTTAGATAATTTCATAACAAGTATGATATAAACGAGAATTTATATGCTGGATTGAATCACTTTTATCTTTAAAATTCAAGGACTTGAAAATAAATTACAAAACCTAAATCCCACGGATAAAAATATTATTATTAGTTTATTCACTTTTTGTGATGGAAAATTTGTGACCCACAAAAAGGAAAAATTTACGATAAAAACTACAAAACTAGAATAAGCTAACGGATCTTTAACAATAAAACTCATCTCCTTTATTTCCATCACTTAAAACCAAATTATCATGTGAGCATCTTTAACATCATACAAGAAGACAATAATAACTAAGTGGGATCCAAATGGCAAAAGGAGTCCGTACACCATTGTAGGGTTTTTTATATCATATGCATTATTTTTACTCACCGGTGATGCAACCCGAATCTCTTCGTCAAAAGGTTACATAGACTTCGTTGTCTATCGGTAACATAGGAAGAAACAAATTTCTTAGACAACTTAATATCGTTAGATCATAAGTCCTTCGATCATAGACTTGAAAAATTGAAAACATAAATAGACCCCACATCATTAATTAACAAGTCGTGTTAATTGTACATGTACAATTTTACTTGATGAATCTTGTTTAATTTGTTAAATTAATAATATTCTTTATTTTTCATTTAAATAATAATAATAAAACATCCCTTTCAAGTTTTAAAGGTGAAAATTTATGAATAGCCAACCCTTTAATTAACCCTCTTCATGGCACATGTAATGCATCCCTTCTCTTTCCTCTAAACACATGGACTCCATCTTTAGGCAAAAAGGAAAATAAAAAGAAACAGATACTGTCATTAGTGGAGTCTGACTTTGACTGCTATACATGAAGTTGACCTAAAAAACATGTAATATACAAACATCCACTAATTTAAAAGATACCATCCATTACATATGATTAAAAACTAATAAAACAGCTAGCTTGAAAAATGACACAAAAATGATTTAACGACAACAAAAGTTTGGAAGTTTTTGCATATAATTTGTAGAAGGTGTTTCTTCCGATCTATTTGACACGTTTCGTGTTTCGTTTATATATTGTCTCTTCACAATAATTTATTACCAACTGTTATCTTAAAATATAATCTGAATTGACTAGTTCATACGAATAATCTAAACTTTTCACTTAGAGGCATCATGTCCATGTATATTGAGACCATACGTGCAAACTAAGTTAACATTCGGTTTATATTTGGGAATCACTGGCAAGTTTTTAACTACTTTACGCTTCTAATAATAACTAATTGTTATGAAATTAAATAAATGAACATATACTAGCTGATAAATAAAAGTTTATAAGAAACTAGCAATTTTGGATAAAAGATTTAGAGGAAGAATATTACTTTTGCAACAAAAACAAAGTATGACTTGAGAACTTCTTTATCGTATATCAATGAAGTTTGATCCACTTTTGCATATTTTTAAAAGAGGAAGGGCACTAAGTTAAACTTTTAAAATTGAAAGATCCCGTATCTTCCCACTTGTCCAATTCCCCACAAAGTCTTAAAATTTTAACTTTTGCCCACAAAAGTTGTGCTGATCATTTTCATGAATCACCTTCACCTTTACTTTAGTGGTGTTGTATAAGTCAGTGCCCAATGTATACATAATCCTTCTTTATAGTTGTACGCATAAATGATTTGTACAATAGGCATGTGAAGTTATACTCTCACAAGTCAGTTTCATAGATCTTTATGATGAACTAAATGTTTAACTATTTGATTATCATGTGAATATAAAAGGGGTGGGGTTTAATTGGTGTTTAATCATTAGATATAAGGCGTCAAGTTTGCTTTGATAAAAGGCAAAATGAAAGAAGACTTAGAGGAGGGGTGCTGGTTTGATGTCTAATCAAACTTTAGAAATGTTTTAAGGAATTTTAGAAGTATAATTCAAATTTTTTTGAAAAGATATGGATGAAGATTTCAAGGCGTCGGATTTATAAAATAAATCAAATTTGTTAAAGAACATACATGGTAACCCATGGTAACCACAAACTATATTGAAATTGAAAAGACTATGGATGAAGATTGCAAGATGTCAGATTTATAAAATGAAGCAACTTTGTGAGAAAACCTGCATGGTGAAGGCCTTGTAACCCATAAGGGCCTGTAACCACTCACTATGTAAGTTACTCTAAAGGTCAATCTATCATTGATTATGAAAGAAAAGGGCATAAATACAAAAGTTCAAGTTTTACATTTAATAGTTTATAAATATGATGAACATCTTCTTTTATGGATGTCAACCATTTAACTTCTATCAAATAGGAACATTTAGGGTAGGGGTGGGAGAGGGGGTTTGTATTAGGCTAATCAAATGCAGCCATAAGCATCATAACATGGTGCCTAAACATAGTCCTCATGGCGTGATTGTATGAATTCCAAACATTGTGTGACTGTAATCTCCGTAATATAGTTTCATTTGTGTCGGCTTGTGTTGTATTTTGCAAGGAAAATATAGGTCCAAGGAAAGAGTGACTTTCTCTAGTCAACATCTTATATAATTAAATAATCTAAATTGTTTTATTTTATGATTATTAGATGATTCAAAGGAATTAGAGTGTAATTTTAATTAACTTATCTT
Source organism: Flaveria floridana (assembly GCA_018326465.1). NCBI lineage: Eukaryota > Viridiplantae > Streptophyta > Magnoliopsida > Asterales > Asteraceae > Flaveria > Flaveria floridana. The sequence goes on along the minus strand of BJCO01829125.1, from coordinate 5,461 downwards.
TAGGATAAAATATTGGTTAATTACAAAGCCATCATCGTCGCCTCCAATTGACAACCATATTCGCCCTATGCTCCACCACCATCTGTGACATCCGTCACCTAAAGGCCCGTTATTTAACGTGACTTCCGTCAACCTTTCTTTGATCGTTCATTCTTTGTCTTTATAAACTATTCGTGTGGTTATTATCTTTGCTATATCATCATTTTGCTTGTGTCCTCGTCGTTAGCGTTGCCCTCATTGAAATCTTTACAATCATCGTTATCGTCATTATTAAACCTATCATTATTAGTTATTATTATTACTATTAATAAAACCCTTGTTAAAAATACCAATATCACCATTATATTTTTATCATTATTATTACTAACCGAATTCGGGTCTATTTTAACTAAAACAAACTTGGAAGATGGGGATTTAAAGTGCAGGGACTAAAGGTGACATTTTTCCAAACTCGGGCTGGGTATCAAAACCCCCCATTATCAGCCCTAACCCCAAACTCTCTTCTTCTTCTCCTCCAACCGCCTCTTTCTTCCTCCCCCTTTTTCTTCACGATTTCTCCGGCAAAACTCCGGCATCAGCCGATTCTACCTCATTCTCGCAGGAAGACGACCTTAGTCGTCCTTTTCCTCGTTTGTTTATGTCCTTTTCGCCTCGATTCGGGTGCTCGGGGCCGACCCTAGCGTATGTGATCGTGTGGCCGCGTGTGATGTCTTTTTGTGCGTCCTTCTTGTTTGTGTGTGTGCGAAATGTGTTTCTGTAAGTGTTTGTGGTGTGAATCAAGTGCACGCAGCAGCCGAAGGCTGCTCTGCACCTTCTGCAGTCGTGATTTCTGCACAGACGACTGAGTCTGTCATGCGACTGAGTCGTGCGACTGGATGTGTCGTGCGACTGCGTCGTGCGACTGAGTCGTGCGACTGTGTGTATGCGCGCGATTGAGTCATGCGATTGAGTGTATGTATGCGATTGAGTCATGCGATTGTGTGTGTCATGCGATTGAGTCATGCGATTGAGTGTATGCATGCGATTGAGTCTATGCGGATGAATGTGTGCGATTGTGCGTGTATCGCACGACTAAATACTGAGTCGCACAAATGGAGGTTCATTCGTACGAATAAAACTGATTCGTACGAATGAAGGTTGATTCGTGCGTATGAATGTTGAGTCGTGCGATTGAGTGCTTTGTGGTACGACTGAGTGCCCAATCGCACGAATGAAGGTCCATTCATACGAATGTAGCTGATTCGTACGAATGAAGGTTGATTCGTGCGGATGGAGTGTTGAGTCGTGTGTCTGGTCTTGTCGTGCGACTGAAGTAATTGTGTGTGCATTTCCTCCTTGTGTGTGTGGTGTGTATATGTCGTGTGATGTTAAGGTGACATCGACACGGTCACCATTGCTAATGACATTATTAACGCTTACGCTATAAGAATTACCAATATTACCACAAATCATATCAACGTTAAGTACTTCTCTAACAACAACAAAACCTTTACACTAATATCATCAGCAATGGCGACGATTCCAAGTACTTGGATCTATATAAGATCTAATACTTATGTCTGCTTGTGTGTGTCCCGCGTGACCGAACCGATACAACCCGAAGCGACCGAACGTTACTATTTTCATTAAACGTATCATTAATGCTTAACGATAACTGTTAATAGGTGTTTGACCTTTTATTGCATACAACATTTAGAACTTGATCATCCATACTTACCACCGAACAAGTGAGTTTCGTGGCCCCTTTTTATACTTATACAATTCTTTAATCATTTACAAACTTAGGAGAAAAGTATGCTTACCCATTTTTATGCTGTACAACTTACATTCTTGGAATCAGCGTGTTACTATTTTATGAGTACTTATCTGATACATACATGAGTTTGCTGTGTGGTACTTTCTTTACAACCATTTAATTCTGGTGTTGGAACCGACGGATAGGTATTGGTAGTACTACTGGGTTGACACCCCCACCCTTGATTGTTGGTATACTAGTTAGTACCAACAGTGGCCAGGAGCGGGCCCTTGGGTGAATATATTCCGACAACATTCCATGTGTATGTCATTAGGTTTGGTTGTGAAGCTCATGGTAATGTGATTTTGCTTACTTATAACTGTATTCACGGTATTCTACAAAAATATTATGCAACATCAATTTATTTACTATTTAAATCTGCGAGCTCACCAACAATTTTTGTTGACCATTTTAAGCATATCTTTTCAGGTGACAATGCTAATTGAAGATCTAGGTGTGTTGCCTTAGTGGAGACCCTAGTATGCATTTTTAAGGCTATACAATACATGACAAATATTCTTTTGAAACATTGTTGGTCTGATTACATACAATTATTCTCTTGGATACTTGTTCCCGGGTTGTGGGAATTACATTACAATGATATTATTTTTGGTTATGTGAATCAATTATAATTTTTATGCTTATGGCTATGTTGTCATGATTATTGACTAAACATGACACAAGTCTCCTTTGTGTCGGGTGTCGTCATGACACGCTTACCATCATTTATTTATATTACATCTCTATTTTTTACAATGTGTTATGACGATCCCGTCTCGTTACATCCCCGTGTTTCCGCTCTCAGCGGGGGTGTGACACCATAGCTACCGGCCACTACCATCTCCATCTGTCGCTGCCATCATTGGTCGCTAGTGTTACCTTGCACCACCATCATTACCATTGAATCATCGGACCACCACCATTATATGATGATGTTTGGTTTGGGTTCGGGTTCGTATTCATATGTTATTGATTTGATTAATGACATTGTCACCGGATAGAGATCTGAGTGTTTTAGTGATTGGGTTCAGATTGGGATCCAAATTTGCACGTGATCAAAGTTGGTGTATTAGTTTTGTGAGACTGGATTTACCGACCAAAATTTTATTATGTGGTGTTTTACTTTTGACAGTGATAAAAATATTTAATTTGCAACTGGACTCCTAGTAGGCCATCTAAGGTATGTAGATTGGTTCATGTTTTTTTTCCTTTGTGTGTTTTTAAATAATTTTAAAACCTAAGCACGAATCCTAGCACATACCAAGTAGCATATGAAGAGTATGACAACTTTTAACTGATCTAAACAAAGATCTATTATGTGTATTTATAAAAAACTTGTTAATGCTCTTGTTAGGCTGGATGAATGAAGATGGCACCAAGGTGCCCCTTGAGGAAGTACTAGTAGTTGATAATAGCTTAAAATTACCTATTTTTCATGTAGGCGTCAAAGAGTTGGATGAAGCTCAAATACAACATTGGGGGAGACAAACACATGATTGTACTTAATAAAACCAACTAAGGTTATGATTGGTTAACCGAAAGTTAAAAATGAAACTAAGGTTGATTTCGAAGTGAATACTAAAACTAAAGGCCTATTTACTTGTGAGGGTTATAAAGTGCCTCATTGTCGGTAAACCTATACAATCTATTAAGGTGGCTCCTTCTAAAAGCCAAGCACTTCTGAAGTGTTTGTGGTCTTGGAAGTTGTCTTCCTTAACTAAGTCCCTTTTGATGCTCCCCCGACCACAGGACAAAGGGAAACACATATGCCTAGAGAAGATGGGAAAAAGTAATAAAGAATCTAAAACAGATATATCTAAAGTTGAAAAGTAGTGATGATTTTGCCAAAAGAGTTCAAAAAGCTTAAAGGAAGAAAGAGGAAGTAATTAAACTCAAAGTTGATACAACTCGTCTAGCCTAGCTAAGTTTACCAAGCTCCACGATCTAGTTGACATGACTGGAACAAAGTCTAAAAGGTTATCATTATCTTTGTTCCTAGAATTTAGATGATATAACTTTGATGATGTATTAAATTGGACTCTAGATAACCTTAGGGTGAAGGCAACTAAAATAACTTTATTAGAGGTGAAAGAAGATTATTTTGAAGAAAGAACCTTAAAAGTGAAGAAATCTACCAATATTGAAAGGAAAGCTAAAAAGAAAATAGAAGATAGGTTGAATATTATGCAATTGCTAAAGTATAATGACTTTTCATGACAAAGACTTGGCTATGGGGTAATACCACTGTGGATGATCACTTAAGAAGAACCAAACAAGAAGTAGCAGCTGGTGAGCTGCATACAACAAAAGGCCTACCTAAAACGTCTAAAGAGTCAACATCCAAATATTCAACTGCCCAAACATTAGTTCTTCTTCTTCTTCTTCCTAATCCAGCTTCTCCAACCTCTTCAACAACAATCTCTTGTGATTTTAAGAAGCCTATAACCTCGATAATCAAGATTAAGAAAGTTTAAAATTCTAAAACCAATGATAAAGGTCAAGGGTATGTAGGTCAAAGCGTAAGATATTTGGCCTACTTGTTAAGGAGAAAATGATAAAGAGTTTAAAGGTCATAGCATGTGGATAAAGAAAGGAAATAAAACAATATGTAGTCATAAAACAAAGCAATGTTGCATATTACTACTCTTCTATTGAGAAGCTTTTGGATATTCCAAATGTTGTGACATAACAAATCATTCTATGGCTAACAACCTATGGAACAAGAAATGATTAAATGAAGATGTTGTTTATGTTTATATCTATAATACACCATGTTCAAAATGAGGATATTCCCAAATAACCTTTAGGAGGGTATTGTAACATCTCGTATTTTACGTTAATTAAAAATTTAACATCGTTTAATCTTGTAAGGACCATTGTCATGAATTATGAAAAATCTGATACCAACTTGTAAGGCCCACCTTTCTCAGGGGAGCCTCACAGTTGGTCAATCACAGCAAAACATGGATTTAAAGAAATCATTTACTCATATTGTGAAATAAAATATAACGTAGCGGAAAGATAGTGTATTATCAATTAATTACAATGTAGTTAAATTTAAATTATAAACATTGTCTTTAAACATCAAAACTATTTAAAAGCCCTTTTAAGCTTTTCTTCATCGAGGATGCCATCCTTTGAGTACCAAGAAGCTTGCATTCCATGCTCACCTCCTATAAGCTCTAATTTTCACCTGTCAACTGATATGCATACAAAAGTCAGCTTCGCTGAGTGAATTCTAGGTTTTTACTTGGGAAATAACTTTTGTAAAGGTATTAGCTTTAGCAGTTGAAAATAGTCATCATCTATCAAGCATAAATACACACGGGCTATCACTTTATCGATACTTTATCATTACTTTTCATTTCTCGTTATTTATTACTCTTCTTTATCCGTCAATTCTCTGTCACTATCGGTGCCTAGGCTCGCCTAGGACTTTACCGACACGCCAATTAAGGACTTACTATCATACCCGATCAGGCCATTATTGTCATGCCAATTCAGGGCTTACACACCTGCCTGTTCGAGCATTTCTTTATCCACTTTATCCGGGTGAGGGCACAACGAATGCAACCCTCCTTTATCCAACTGCTTGCAAGACTTTACTTTATCCCTTGCCTGCAGGACTTTTCTTGCAAGACTTTACTTTATCCAGGTACACGTTAT
>BJCO01829115.1:1399-14637 GCA_018326465.1 Flaveria floridana | reverse complement strand
CCTCTGCCTGTACGTGCACATGATACAAGTTATTGATAAATTGCATGCAAAGGCACACAAAAGAAGAAGACATGAGGCTGGGCTACTGAAAGGGACAGACATAGCTGAAGTATCTGAGCTCAGGATCTCAGAAGAAGATGAACTAGAAATTGTACATAATGATAGTGTAGTGGAAACACTCACTACAGAAGAAGATGTTTTGGGCTTGAGCTATGAGACCTTGAAGAAGATCAGCAGGATGCAGATCAAGTACAAGTACGATGATCAGAAAACTGCTGTATCTTACTTCTACAATAAGATGATAGCTAGAGTCAAGGAACTAGCAGTTTTAAATGACTGATTACAAGGAAGATTTTACACTTATCATATTTCCTTTACTCTATACTTCATGCATGCATACTGAAAGCTCTTTGGTTGCTTTGCTTACATCGGCCCTTAAGTATAAACTTACATACTCCCTCTAGGCTGATGCTATCAGAACAGAAGAGATTACTCATCTATTGACACTCATCTTTGGGATCAAGATCATTCCTTTTTTCATCATTTGGTTAGGATCCCTTAGACTCTTATAGTATCTCCTCATGTTATAGAGGTCATGCAGAGGTAGATCAAGTATGTCTTTCAAGAGGTAGATATCTTGACCTTGTTGATCTCTAATGACATACCATCTATCCGAATTAGCAGCAAAGGTCCAGTAAAGGATGGGTCTCCTAGCAGCAAGGGGCTCAACATTTATGGGACTTGGTTAAGTAGCCTCTTCTTGAGTAGCCACATGATGCTCTGACTCATCCTGAGATGTAGAGGTGGATGTCTTGGACTTTTTTTCTTCTTACTATCCTTTTTCATGGCCATCCTTTCTTCCTCTTTCTAGATTTCAACTGAGAAGACTGGCCTTCAGCACTAGGTTATTCTTATGTGTCTTTCTCACTTGGGACCTTTTCCCTTACAAGGAGAGAGATCAGAACCCTATTGTCGATCAGAAGATGAAGTTGGATGTGACCCAGCACTATGTCCAGGTTGTGTTGTCTCTTGTGGTTCAACCTTGACCTCCACTTTAGGTGCAGCTTGACTTGGTGGATAATGCAAGTGAATGAGCTCACCCTTTTTAATATTCTACTTTATCACCCTAATATGCTCATCCATGGTGGATAGAGATATTAGACCAATCCTCCTTCTCAAGAATCCATACAGCTTCAAGAAGCTCATCATTCTCTGCCTATCAGCAGACTTCTTTGGACTCTTTTAGAGATAGCTCTTGACTTTGTAACTTCTTCCCTCATCTTTCTCTTAGCAGCCTTTTATTCCTTCATTTCTTGTAGCTCAAACTGCTTGAGGTATTCAAATTATATATATTCATAGGACAAGGGAAGAAGTGCAGATGCCTTATAGAGGCCTATGGTACTCAGGTAGTTGATCATATTTTGTCTATTGGTTTCATTGTCTACCTAAGGTTGTTATTCAGTTGCTACAGCCTCTATCTTAGGGCTTTCTTGAATTAGGGAGAGAATAGGAACATGTTTGTAGAGTTTCTTTCTTCTCTGTTCTTATTTAATCTTAAGAAGCAGTTCAGCATCCTCTTCCTTCTTTCTCTCCTTTAACAGCTCAGTGTCAGTCGGTTCACTTAACTCATCTAAGGGAAGAGGGATGAGTTTAGTAGTTTTTGGTCCCCAAGTAGTTTAATCTGGCTACACTTAACTCACCATCGTGAGTGTTTGGCCTGGGCTAGCCCTAGTTGTAGGTTCTATGAAGCTTGGGACCCACTTTCTCCCTTTAGCTTCCTCTTCCTCACTCTATCCTCCTTGTTAATCTCCTCAGGAGTAAATTTCCTTTTCCCTTTATCATACACAGGCTTTGGTGACTCAAGGTGGAGAGAGCTTTTCCTTCATTTCTTGGTTTAGCACCTGAGCTCTGGCTAGAGAGAGATTGTTAAGTACCTTCACCAGCTGGTGCCTTACTAAGGTTAATGGGTTGTTAAGCAGTTCTTGTCTTAAGGTTCACAGACTTAACTACTAGGCCTTCAGTCAAGGTTTCACTTTGAAGCCAATCTTGGGGTCCACCACAACATCCATTTGACTAATAGTCTTCCCTACTAGCCTCTATCTATATAATTTGATTCTTAATTTGAACTCTTCCAGCACCCTATCTTGAATCCTATTAGCAAACCTTGCAGCTTGCCTATTTTGACTTGGGTTGGTAAGTTGAAAATCAAATAGATAGGTGCTCTCATAGAGTCTCAGGTTAGAAAAGTACGTATTTCCAGTTTTCCCTAAGACCTAGAGATTACCAGGGCACTTCTGTCAGTGTCATAACTCCATCTCATAAATGGATTCTTAGTATGGTGAGATGGGGTAGGCATAGCCCTTGGAATACCCTCCCCAAACAAACTATGTATGAGTGAGTCCATATCAATATGGACTTGAGGAGGCTCCTGAGTATGGACAACTACAAGTGAGGGTGGTGAATCCTTTATGTCCATACTCTGAGAAGAACTCCAAGGTTTTATGATTGTAGGTTGGACTTTCTCCCCCTTTTTAGTAGTATCACCCTCTTGGATAGGTGAGTTAGAGGTTAGATCCACCACATCCATAGGTTCTTATGGCCTTGGTTGAGTCCTCATAAGTAGTCTCTCAGCTAACTTGCCCTTGAGATCGGTGATCTCAAGTTGCTAGCTATTGACCCTCTTTTATAAGGTAGTCACCTGAGATTCCAGATGACTAACCTTTAAGACTAAATATGTGCAGGTTTTAGTCAGTTTTTGTACCTTTAGTTTTGGACTCCCCTTATCTTAATCAGAAGAATCATGGGGGATGATAGAAAAGGACCAAAGTTTTATTCCTTATCACCAACACTAAGTTCTTATCTGCTGGATTTTCCCTACACCATGACACCTTCGGCTAAAGTGTCAATGGGTTGGGTTATCATGGTTGAGGTTTTAAAGATTTAATCACTTACAAAAGTGAGAACCTCTTCCATATGGATCTCCTGAACTGGTTCAGGTAGATCCACCTCAGTTGTACGTGGATGATGTGAGCTAGACATGGGTGACTCAGGAGTACTCATCTTTCCTAGAGCAGGGATGGAGAAGAGAAACTCATGGTACTCATCAAATCCCATGTCTTTATTATCATAGAATTAAAGGTTGGGTATTAGTTGATTGAGGTCTAGTGGATGGGGATGGTAGCTTTTCCCTAAAGGTTGTTCACTAGAGTTTTGAGGCGCTGAGTGAAGGCTTAAGGCTGGTGTTGGTGTAGTGAACTCAGGCTGAGCATGAGTAACCTCAGCGCTGATCCTTGAATTAATGGGAGTAGTTTGATCCTCAGGGGAAGTAGGAGCTCTGGTGTAATCGTTTGAATTTTCTAGAGTAGGTGATGGTTATTTGAGGCTGTGTGGGTGGTTCTGATGTAGAAGGTGTGGGTTTAATATATTTAGTAGTAGGGTTATTTCTACCCTTGAGAAGCCCATAATAGGCTTTCTTATTGTTTTAAAGATGTCGAGCTTTATCTGTCCAATTTTAAGAGCATTACCTGTTCCCCTTAACTATGAGCCCAGTTGATAGCTAAGAATGTGTTGAACATATCTAGGGAACATGTAATGTTCTAAGGAGTCTAAGTTAGCAAGCAAATTTTTATATACAAATTAAGAGTACCTGGACATGACCCCTTGAACCATGCCATGGACTATATAGGAAAAGTCTTTTAGAATTTGATCCCAGCCTCCATGTTTGTTTGATAGACAATGAATGACCACATAGGGGAGGTACTTCCACTAGGAGGACACCTTCCCCTTTCTGAATGTTGTTACTGAGTAGTCACCTACATTACCCATCTACCTAAAAGACTGGTTCACAACAAATTTTAGGAAGGACAAGTCACCTTTTTCATCATTCAGCCTTAGATGGGTGTTAATGGTGGCTGGAATGATGAAAATTCTCCTCCCCTACACTGTGGCAGATAGTGCCTTCTCCCCATCCATAATGACCTCTTGGCAGGTGCTCTAAAATTCCAAGAGTTGATCTTCATATAGTGGAGGATCTATGGTGAGGGAAGTGAAGTAGTTGGATAGAGTCAAGAACGGGCAAACATCTGAGAAACCAGGATCTTTCTGAGAAAAATCTAGTTGGCCTTTTATGGAAAAATCTAGTTGGCCTTTTATGGAAAAATCTAGTTGATCTCGTGGATCCTGGTTGGCCTTTTATGAGTACCTTTGTACTGAAGAAAGGGAAGAACAAAGGTAGTTTGTGGGTGAATTTTAGGTTTGATAGATTTGCAAATAAAGAGGAAAGTGAAAGAGGGGGAACCACTAGAGGTGTATATATATGAAATGGATTTGAGACAGTTAATGCAAAAGGATAAACTTTGAAATCTGGATGTCAATCCCACCTCTAAAAAAACACCCAAAAATGTAGTTTTCTTGGAAGTAAAAAATCTTCCAAAGGTAATTTATCTTCGGAAGTTTTATAAAAGCTTCCAAAGCCAATTTGACATCGGAAGATATTCTTGAGCTTTATGGAAATTTTGCTTCGGATGAAAAATACATTTTAGAATATTTTTACTTCAGAGACATATTTGGTTTCAGAAGAGATTGAAACTAAGAAGTTTATTTCACAAGGGAATAAATCTTCCGAGGCTTAATTACTTACAGAAGAAATTATCCTTCAAAAATATATAAGTACTTAGATGCATATTTAAGCTTCTTAAGATATATCATAATTTCTCTTAAAGGTAAATGTCTTATAAGTAGTTATTAGCTTTGAAGACATAATGTTCTTTCGAAGACAACTTAATTTCTTTTGACAGATATATGTCTAAAATTTCTAAAATACAAAGAAATATCATTTGAAAAGTTTTCTTTCAAAGTAAATTGGGCTTATGTAGGTGACGACATAGACAACTTAGGACACACATATTTAAAAATAATCTTGAGTTTAGTTTAAGAAAAATCTACTCAAACTTAATTATCCTAATAGTTGATACAAGATTCTTAAATCTTTGTTCATCAAAAAACCTTTATGAACATATCAGCATATTGTTTATTTATGCTAACTTTGACTAGTTTTATCAATACTTTTTCAAAATTATCTCTAATTAAATGAAACCTGATGTTGATGTGTTTTGTCCTTAAGTGTTGCACGGGATTTTCTATGATAGAGATAGTACTGTTGTTGTCTATATGGATGGGAGTCTCTTTGAAGTTGAATCCAAAGTCTAGCATCTGATTCTAAATGCATAGAACTTGAGCACAGTAGCTAGCAGCATTAATGTATTCAGCTTCAGTAGTTGATGCAGACACACAGAATTATTTCTTGCATTGCAATGAAACTCTCCTTCCACCAAGTAATTAACATCCCCCAGATGTAGACTTTATAGTAATGTTACGGCCACCATAGTAACTATTTGTATAAGGATACATGTCGAAGTAGGAATTCTTTGGATACCAAAGGCCTAGTTTAGGAGCACCTTTGAGTTATCTGAGAATCGTCTTGACAGGAAGTATGTGTGACATCTTGGGGCTGGCTTGATATCTTTACAACCTTACATTTAGTCATGTTGATATGAGGCCTGCTGGTTGTGAGGTACATAAGAGACCCAATCATAGCCCTGTAGATATGTTCATCCATCACACTCCCCCTCTAGATCAGGTCCAAGGGAGTGGTTTCTTGCTATGGGTGTCTTTGCAACCTTACATTAGTCATGTTGAATCTTATGAGTATGTCTTGTACATACTTTGACTGACTTATGAAGATGCCATTGTTAACCTGCTTTACTTGAATTCCTAGAAAGATGTCACACCCTCAATTTCCACAAACGGGGTTTATTGTTAGGCATGTGACATACCAGGATCTCAGACACGGTCATATCAAACGACACTATATGAGTTTAAAAATAAACGTTTGACTTAAATCAGAGTAACGTAAATGTAATGAATAACAGTGCGGAAGCTAATAACGAAATGTAAACAATACTGAAAGTCTGAAATGCTAAGTCAAAACAATGACTAATGCAAAATAAATGGATCTGATGAATGCATGTCCTGAGTGCGTCCTTAATCGTGCATCAAGAGATTAAGCATTCCTGTTACCTGAGAAAACATGCTAAAGTGTGTCAACATAAAGTTGGTGAGTTCACAGGTTTTATCACAGATAAAAATGTTTGTAACTGTTTGAATGGTATAGTATTAAAGCATATCGATAGGTAGCTAACCTATAATCAAGTTACTTAGCGTTTTGAGCCGAGGCTGACTGTTTGTATGTTCGTATGTTTGTTGCCTTCCCGGCACGTCTCACCAGACAGTGACAAATGTTAGGTCAATAATGCACCCGTTTGACCTCCAATCAAGCTAGCGCGACTAGCCCGGGCGGGGTTTGTCAAACCCAGTAGTACTACTCAGAATTACCTCGCTACACATTACTAACGGTTCGAGAATGTAAGGATTTTCAAGTATGTTTGCACTAACGTAATAGGCAATATCAATAATAATAAAAACCATTTATAAAATATGTTTGCATGTTTTCTCCCCCAAAATGAAAGAAAGTAAAATAGGGGCCGTGAAGACTCACCTCGAATGAAGAGTAACAAGCAATTGAAATCACAAAAGATCTGGTTTTCCGATTAGCCTAAATTTACATTTAATATTTAATTAATATTAAATACTAACAATGTGATTGTACGGTTTCACATTTCACGATTATGTTACGGTGTCGGTTATCACCATTTTCTCATTCACACACACACAAATATAAACATGCTTAATTTTACTCACTCTTATGCGTGAACAACCACATACATTATATTCTAACATATACCCATAGATCATACATAACACACACACATTGGAATACGTATCATATATAATGCATACCTAGCTCACTAATATAGTTAAATCCCACATGAATGTAACATACTTATTATTATTCAAAGATATAACACACATATACTATTTATATTCAGATAACATGTTACTATGCCCATGCCTCCATACATACATCCACACCAACTCCCAACCAAACCCATGGTATAATATAAATCCACAAGCCCACCTACTGCCATCATCCACCAAAATACATACCCAGTCACAATTAAATATACATATACATGTATTTATATATATAAACACACATGCTTGAACCAACTAAATCACCTACAAAACTATATACACAGACTTTATTGCCCCCATGCAACCACCATAACCACGCATGCACACATAATATCACATACATACAATTACTTTTACACGCACAAGATCAAATGTAACTAACGAGCCAAAACCGAACCCATGATCACTCTCGGTCTAGCACACACACACGCATCTACATCCATACACAACATACCTTTATGTATGTATATATATACACACACAGAACACATGTGTATATATACATAGCTACGTACACACAGTTATATATATATACGCAGAATACATACATACATGCGTAATGTAGCACACACATACACACAAGGCATAAGTACACACGCACAGAAAACACATACACATTCGAGCACATATAAAGACATACATACGTACAACCGAAGCACACGGATGAAGGAACTCAGATACAATCGACCACCCAACCGGGTAGCCGTGAAACCCTCGCACCCGCTCCACCTCCACACACATCCTTCCCCAAACCGAAACCAATAACCGCAAATAAGAACCGAGAGTGAAACCGTACCGACATGAACGAGAAAAAAAAATAATGAGAGGAGAACTTATCGTACCGGGCTACAACGATCAAGGCTCGTGGTTGCAGGAGACTATCGCGAGGGAAAAGGGGCGACAATGGGCTGTGGTTCATGATACCAAAAGCGGCAGCAGTAGGGGTGTCGAAAACGGCAACAGTAGGGTTACGGGAATGAAGAAGAACGATGGGGAGTAGGGATTTTTAGTTATATACATAGCAAAGACTAAAATTTGCATTCTAGTCCCCTATGTTCCTAAGATTTGCACAATGGTACATAAGTTTAACTAATTTGGAGTTTTTATTAGTAATATTTATAATAATAAACATTGCCATTAACTAAAATAAATTTTTTTGATTAATTGTAAAGATAATGGAAAGAGGGCTAGTCATGGAACGGCGTTAACCTAAAAGCACGAGGTGTCACATCATCCCCTTGTTGAAGAAATTTTCGCCCCGAAAATTAAAACATCTGGTTTTACGAAAAACAATAGGTGCAATAACCGATCGCGTATCCAGGACGATTTCCAAGAAACCCTAAAACAAGTTCAAATGAGAGACTTTATGATGGTTTAGGTTTCGTGAGAGTTGTGACATCATCCCTATGTTGAAAGGAATTTCGTCTCAAAATTAAAAGAAAATATATCTTAAAAGTGATACCTTAAGAAGTGGAAGTCTGATCCTTGAACAGTTATGAATAATTCTTCTTCATTTGATCATCGCGTTCCCAGGTAAACTCTGGTCCATGCTTAGTTCCATCTAACGCGCCTAATGGGGATCTTGCCACGCTTTAGGGTTTTGACTTCTCGATCCATAATCTCCGCTGGTTCTTCAACGAAACGAAGTTGTTCATCGATATCCAGTTCCTATATTAGAACGACAAGTGATCCACCAGCTAGACATTTCCTTAGATTTGAGACGTGAAATGCGTTATGTATTCCACTGAGCTCTTCAAGTAAGTTCAGTTGATAGGCTACTGGCCCAACTCGTATGGTAATCTCAAATGGTCCAACGTTTCTGGAGTTTAGTTTCCCACATTTTCCAAAAAGTATTACACCTTTCAAAGGTGAGACTTTTAAAAGTATTTTATCACCAATCTGGAATTCCAACAGTTTACGACGTTTATCAGCGTAACTCTTCTGCCGATCACGTGCTGCATACAGTCATGAATTTGCACGATCTTCTTTGTTATCTCGTGCACAAGCTCAGGACCCGTAAGTTGGCTTTCTCCAACTTCTGCCTAACAAATAGGTGATCGGCACTTGTGCCCATACAGTGCCTCAAATGGAGCAGCCATGATTGAGGTGTGATAACTGTTATTGTAAGAAAACTCAACTAACGGTAAGTGAGTTTCCAAACTGCTACCAAAATCAATCACGCAGGCACGCAACATGTCTTACAGAGTCTGGATCGTACGTTCACTCTGACCATCAGTTTAGGGATGATATGCAGTGCTCATATCTAGTCGCATCCCCAATGATCTTTGCAAGGACTGCCAGAAGTGTGAAGTGAATCGAGCATCACGATCAGAGATAATAGAAATAGGCACACCGTGCCGAGAGAGTATTTCCCTTAGGTAGATACGAGTCAACTTTTCCATTTGGTCAGTCTCCCGGATTGCCAGGAAATGTGTGGATTTCGTCAAGCGATCTACGATCACCCACATGGTATCGCATCCGCTGGGAGTTTGAGGTAGTTTCATGATAAAGTCCATAGATATCTGCTCCCACTTCCATACTGGAATTTCTAGTTGATGAAGTAAAGCAGATGGTCTTTGATACTCCACCTTAATCTTAGAACAGGTTAAACATCTGCTTACATAGGTGGCGATATCGGATTTCATGTTTGGCCACCAGTAAAGATCCTTCAGATCGTAATACATCTAGTCTGAACCCGAATGAATAGAGTATCATGACTTGTGAGCTTCGTCCATTACCAGCTCTCGTAGGTCTCCATACAAAGGAACCCATATTCGATCCATAAAGTAGCGGAATCCGTTCGATTTGGTTTCCAGTTGTTTTTCCCTGCCTCGTAGTGATTCGGCTTTCAGGTTCTCGTCTTTCAACGTCTTAAGTTGAGCATTACGTATCTGGTCGGGTAATCCGGTGTGAATGGTGAGTTGTAATGCTCGAACTCGCTTTGGCTTAGGTGTCTTCTTTCAACTCAAGGCATCTGCTACTACATTAGCCTTACCCGGATGATACTTGATCGCACAATCGTAATTGTTCAATAACTCGACCCAGCAACGTTGACTCATATTCAACTCCTTCTGTTCTAAAATATGCTAAAGACTCTTGTGATCAGTATAAATGGTGCACTTGGTACCGTACAAGTAATGTCTCCATATCTTGAGTGCAAACACAACAGGACCCGTAAGTTGGCTTTCTCCAACTTCTACCTAACATATACACACATAAGATCATGCAGAATTCGGTTACATGCTCAAAAATCCATTAAAACCGAACCAATTATTCTAAATTTGCTTACTTTGGCTGAATTCAGCTACTTTCTCTCTCTAAATCTAAAGATCTTTCTGCTTTCTATCTCGATAATGTCAAGCAGTTGATGTGATCAGAGAAGTGGGTGGCATGCCCACTTTAAACAAAATAATAATATTATTTTGTCCTTTTTACACTTTTAAGCCCTCCACTTATACTTCTCTTCTTTTCTTACAAAAATACTTTTCTTTTCCTTTTTCTTATTTCTTTTCTTTCTTTTTATTCTAGACAAAATTTCTGGGTGGTACAAGTTCCCCCATGACACTCATTTTAAATCTATTTTTCATCAGCTTCTCAATGTCTTTATAGAGCTTTGGAATAGTTAACCCAAAATAATGTCATCCATATAAACTTGAAGCAGCATTAAGTCATCTCATGCTCCTTCGATGAAGAGTGTTCCATCTATAGTACATATCCTGTATTTATACTGACAGAGATACTGAGATAATGTCTCATACCACTTCCTTGGAGCTTGGTGCAGCCCATAAAGAGCTTTATCAAGCTTACAGACATAATCAGGATGATTTGGGTCTGCAAAGCCAAGTGGTTGTTTGACATACACCTTCTCATCAATCACCCCATATAAGAATGCGCACTTGACATCAAGTTGGTAGACCTTGAAATCCTTGGATGCATCAAAAGCAAGGAATATCCTAAAAGCTTCAAGTATTGCCACTAGAGCAAAACCATTTGTGTAGTCAATCCCTTCTTCTTGTATGTATCCTTGAATAACTAGTCTAGCCTTATTCTTGATGATGAGTCCTCTATCACCCTTCTTGTTCCTAAATACCCATTTTGTACCTGTAGTGGTATTCCTTTAAGGAAGAGGAAATAACTTTCAAATCTTTTCCCTTTTGAATTAAAGCAGCTCTTCTTGCATTGCTTCAATCCAACTACCCTCCTTTAAAGCTTCATCAACTTTCTTGGGCTTTATCTAGGACAAGAAATAAGAGTATAGACAAACAATTTTTATGGATTTGTCCTCTTATTCTTGCCACTGTGTCAACATCTCTAATGATGTTTGTGGTGGGGTAAGACTTGTGGATTTAAGTTGAGGAAACACAACAAGTTGATTGGACATATCCATATTTGTGAAATTTAGATCTCGCAATGGAATGCTACCCACCACATCAGCACACTTATCAAGAGAAGCTTGATCCAATGAGTGTGTGACATCATTGATGTTGTCTTCCATGAGTGGTTATCAGCATCAAGAAATTCTTGTTCAATATCACCACCACCATTTCCTCCTACATTGGAAGCACCTTCATTTGAGTTTTGTGACTCTAATCTAGAATTTTTAGGCACCTCAATTGTATCAGCTAAATTTTCATGGTTGTGCTAATAGAAACTCTATCTGAAGGGTTAGTTACCACTGGAGCTGAAGTAGTTTTCTTGCTTTGTCTACTCAGCTCAACTCTTGGGTCAGGATCTCCTACCTGTATCCTAAAACATTCTTACAAGATTTGTTAAAACAGTTAGTAACTAAATCAAGATCAAACCAATCAGGACCAGAACCATTCACACTAGGAGTGTGCTCATTGAAGGTCACATTGGTTGACTCCTCAACTACTCTAGTTCTGAGATTGTATACTCTATAATCCTTAGCTTGAGAAAAGTATCCAATGAAGTGTCCATCATCTGATTTCTCAGCAAGGCTACTTGATTTTTTATATTGAAGATCGTGCAAGGACATCCAAATGATCTGAGGAAACCAATGAAATGTCTCTTTTTGTGCCACAGCTCATAAGGAGTCTTACCATTAGTATTAACTACTAAAACTTTGTTCTTCACATAGCTAACAGTGTTAACTACCTCTGCCTAGACGGTGATGGAATATTTAGAGTCAGATAGTATGGTTCTTGTAGCTTCAATAAGTGTCATGTTTCTCCTTTCAGCAACACCATTTTACTGAGGAGTCCTGGGAGCACTATATTATTTTGTAATACCCTTTTAACCACACAATATGTCAAGGATTTAGTTGTTGAATTTAGTTCCTTGATCACATATTACGGTTTTGACCTTGTGATCATATTGATTTTTAATTTTCAAAATAAAGTTCTTCAATATCTTAGGAGTCTCATCCTTAGTTCTAATGAAGAAGACCCAAGTGAATCTTGTGAAATCATCTGTGATCGCCAGACTATATGAGGTCCTTCCTAGACTTATTGCATGGATGGGGCCAAAGAGATCCATAGTAATAAGTGTAAGGGTGTCATGATGGAGTTCTTTTTCCTTTGTCTTGTGAGACACCTTGTGTTGCTTCCCTTTTGAGGCATGCAACACAATGGTCATCACTTGTAAACTCTTTCTTTGGCATTATAGTTACCAAATCATTCATAATTAATTTATTAATGTTTTTAAAGTTTACATGCCACATTCTTTTGTGCCAAAGGGAAAAAATCATCATTATTTGCTTTAGATAGACAACAAGAAGCTTCTCTTGAAGGGCATGCTTCCTGCAAATCCGTCATGTACATGTTCCTTTTCCTTGGGGCTCTAAGCAGGATATGCTCTTGAGAAATGATCACCCCGATCTTGAGAACAATGCACTCATTCTTAGTGAAGAGCATGTTATGTCTTTGATCATAAAATTAAGATACACTCAGTAGATTGTACCCAAGCTCCTTGACAAAGTTTACCTTGTTAATGCGGAGCTTACCGTTTATGACCCTGCCCCTTCAAGTAATGTAACCACCCAAATCTCCACCAAAAGCAACTAGCCCTCTATCATGTTTCTTAAAATTTTTGAAGCAAAGATCCATTGCCTGCCATGTCCCATGAACAACCACTATTAATGACCCATACATTCCTCTTGGTCTTTATTTGTTCTTGCATAAGAAAGAGATGGTTAGTTACATTTCGAAAGCCAAGCCTTGTTAGTACGTTATTGTTGGATTCTATATGCCCAAGACACATAGAACATTGATGTGGTTAGTACGTTGTGATCCAAGTCGGGTCATACCCAATAACAAAGCTTAGCAAACACCAATTAATATTTAATTGATGATATGATCATGCAATTAAATAATTACACCAATTTAGAAAATGGGTTTTCTAAATAA
>BJCO01829081.1:4832-18494 GCA_018326465.1 Flaveria floridana | reverse complement strand
TTTTCAGAACCTCAGATGGAAACAATTACTAAAACTTTAGTAGCAATATTATTAGATAATATTACCATAAGATTTCCAACTTCTATTTTATTATATATAAATTGTTATAATTATTACAAACTCATCATAAATCACTAAAAATAGTTACTGTCGTCCATAAATTCCCAAATTTTTACAAATATTACTCAACAAATTAGAATACTTCATAAATTTTTTGAGGTCTAACTCACAGTAGATTTGTTTCTGTAATTTTTACAATAATCTCAAAATTTAGTAAAAATAGCCATACAACTCCAAAAATTATGAAATTTATACATTCTGTTGAGTTCGATTTATCATAGCTTCAGTGAATTTGTCAATATTTATTACACTACTTAAGTATTTCTTTTGATTTTTCTTTTACAGATCACATAAAATTTCATATCTCAATCATAACAAAAAATTAAATTAAAATAATTCCTGGAGCTTCTATGTTATATAAGAATCATTGTGTGATTTTTCCAGAATTTTTACGAATTTATTACTACTATTTTAAGAATTTTCTTTCTGTAATTTTTACAATAATCTCAAAATTTAGTAAAAATAGCCATACAACTCCAAAAATTATGAAATTTATACATTCTGTTGAGTTCGATTTATCATAGCTTCAATGAATTTCTCAATATTTATTACACTACTTAATTATTTCTTTTGATTTTTCTTTTACAGATCACATAAAAATTCATATCTCAATCATAACAAAAAATTAAATTAAAATAATTCCTGGAGCTTCTATGTTATATAAGAATCATTGTGTGATTTTTCTAGAATTTTTACGAATTTATTACTACTATTTTAAGAATTTTCTTTTGTTTACATTAAATAATTTGTATAAATTATTTTACTTATTATATTTCTACCAAAATTCAAAGAATGATATTTCAGTATCTTTAGAAAGCTTTTCCAATGTTTATTCCCACAATCATAATGATTTTAAATAATAAACCTTCTTATCAAGATTAAATTCCTTTATTTGTATTAAATCCTAATTGTTTTAGCTTCCTGTTTTTAAACCCTTTTTGTACTGATTTTTGATGAAAATCATGTATTCATAAGTGTCTGTAAAGGACCTTGATGATTTTAGCTAATGAGTTAATCATATGTGTTTAGTTAAACCCATATATATAACTTGTTAGCTATTGGTTTTGAGGTTTATACCTTGTTTTATGAGAGGGGTGGTGGATTAGCTTCTTGATATTCCGAGTCTCGAGAGTTCTTGATCTCACAAGCTTGGGAAAATGATGTTGCTTGCTTATAGAAACTGAGAGGTGTGAGGATGGTGGTGGTTGATTATGGTAGTCTTTGAGAATCGAGTGAAAGATGGTGGTCGAAGGTGGTGGTGATTACGGGTGATGGTGCTTGAAAGTGATGATGGTGGTATACGGTGTCACACCCCGGGCCCAGTTAGGGTGGGATGTCACAGACTAGCAATAATATATGGCAGCGGAAACAACCCAATACAAGAGCTCAAAGGAGATAACATCACATGGCATTTATAGTTTTCAAAAGATACTAGGGCTAGAATTAGATCTAGCCCCCAGATGAGTTATACAACCAACATAGAGACAAATTGTGTTGTTTAACAGAAATTTCCAATTGTTCAAATTATTCCTTAAGTGAAATAAGCCAATGCCATGGTCATGGGGATAAGTCTAGGTCTTCAACAACAGCTAGGGTCTCTTCATGGATTACCTGAAACATGCTCAAAAAGAAATTGTGTCAACTAAAAAGTTGGTGAATTCAAGTGCTTAAAGTTTAAAAACAAATGTACTTAAAATAATCCTCATTTGATAATCAACCCCGCACTTAGTCCCGGTTAGCCTCTTCTAAGGTTGTGTTTTACCGGTTATTCCCGAAAGAAGAACTGAGCCCCAAACCAGTGCACCATACCTGCCCGAATGGTTCGCCATAGTTTCTTAACAAAACCTGTCACATGCCATAAGCGACCCCTCAGGATCTCAGTGGGGTACCTCCCTGTAGCGGGAGCCACTGTGTGTGGGGTTTTCCCCAAATAAATCTATCCACATAAAACAAGCGGTTCATGAAAGAATTAATGATAATGATATAAGTATCAGCAGGTAACCATAAATCCCATATACAATCAGCAAGTAAAGCACAATTATAGTTCATAAAAAACAGAGCATGTTTCATCCCAAAGTAGTAGTAAAAAGGGATCACTAGAACTCACCTTAGGTGTTAAGCAAAAGTAACTCTTCGTGTGCCGGGAATGTCTCAAACCTAGCACCCTAGCATCAATATTATATGGTAAGCTACTGTTCTATACTCAATCAAAGTGTGTAAAGTGTGTCAAAGGCTTAGTTGTCGGATTCGGCTTTGATTCGATTAGGGTTTGTATAAAAGTTTCCTTTTATGGAAAGTCATGGTTTCTTATGTAATTTAGTATTTTCCCCATTAGGTAATGATATAGGCTAAATAATATTGTTTAAGTGATTATCAGTCTCATATGGGTCGGTTATGAAGTTTGGGGAAAATTTACAATTTAGTCCCTCAAGTTTCAAAATTGATAGTTTCTACCCTCAAGTTTGGTTTCTTGTACTAGATGACTTTTGAAGCCAAAAATCAAGTTCTTGAAGTTAAATTAACTTATTATTAAGTAAGAGTACACAAATTTTCAGACTATATGCAACACCCGGAAATTTTGTTTGAAGCCGACGAAAGAAGGAAAGAAATAAAGTCTAAAGTCGAGGGACCAAACTCGCCACCGAGAGAAACTTGGTGAGTGGGGGTATAAAAGGGGAGGGAAGCTCACACTCTCCCCATTCTTGCCAAAATCAGCCAAGGAAGAGAGGAGAAGAGAGAAAGGAAGAAAAGAGGGAGAAAAGTTGGTCCGGGTTGGTTCGAGTGAACAAAAACGTTGAGAAGTGAGTCAAATCGAAGCTCTTCTCGTTGTGGTCGTTTGTGTGAGTTCTATGACCCCTATTTTACTTTTTTCAACCGATTTTGGGGCTGGAACACATAGAAACCCATTTTTGAAACTCTGTGTGTCTGACCCATTTGGGTGTGATTGTATATAGTGTGTTTAGAGTGTGATTTCGGGCTTGTGGGTGCTTGAATGGTGTCATAGTATGCTTTCCTAAGGATTAGGATGGTTGATTTGGGCTTAGAATGAGTTTGGAAGGGTTTGGAGGTCAAAAATCGCGACTGCAGTTCGGGACGAACTGCAGTCTGCGCCCAGTTAGGGCTAGGCGACTGGAGGGCCAATCGGCCGACTGAGGGACGACTGAGGTTTAATCACACAACTGAGGTTCAATCGCATGACTGGGGATCCATTCGCATGACAGGTCATTCGACTGAGACCTTTGTCCCATAGGTGTCCATTCGCATAGTGTCCAATCGCACGATTGAGGGTCCATCGCACGATTGGAGGTTCAATCGCATGGGAGTTCATTCGCATTGGTCTAGTCGCATGATGTTCAGTCGCATGGAGGCCATGCGACTGAAGGGTGCCTAATCGCCCAAATAGGGCTGTTGTGTACGAGGAGAGACATAGTGTAATTACTGACTTTCGGGGAAAAGAGCAAGGGTAAGTAATGATGTGGTGGTTCCCGTAAGTACATGTAAGATGGCTGTCGGAGCATTAGAAGTGATGTTAAGCATGATGATGATAGTGTTGCATGTTTATGCATGATGTATGTATGTTACGTATGATGTAGCCCTGTATGATGGTGATGACTTATGACTGTTAAATGTTGTTTCGATGTATGTTTATCTTTCCCGTGACTTTACGTGTTATGATTAACGAATGAAATGAAAGTATTATGTAACGTAAAGTGAAAGATAATGAAAGAGAAACATAATGAATGAATGCATACATTAATGAATGAACGGATGAACAGCTTGCGAGCAAATGTATGAGGTGAGCGACTCTGTGTCGCAACAGACTCGAAAGAGGTCCTTGTCACGTACTTCGGTATTGCAGGAGACAGGATCCAGACGAATGAGAGTAAGATTGGCTTGCAAGCAGAAGGAAAGGAGGTTCACGACTCATTAAGAGTTGCTAGCTCAACTGTGTGTGTGTATTATAGCGTGCGATCTTGGCTAACTCATAAGGGGACATAGACACAGTGGGAGTTCAGTTTTGGTAGCTGCTCCGATACGTGTGATGTGTTATATACTATGTGCTATGTAGTTTGCGATTTTGGCCTACCTCATATGGATTATGTAGCGTGCGATCTTGGCTAACCCATGAGATGGCGCGCGATTTTGGCTAAACCCTGAGAGTCCTCACACACACAGGGGGAGTCGGTCTTGGTGACCTCTCCGTTGGTGCGATTTGTGCGATATGTACGATGGAATTCATAAGGGGACATAGACACAGTGGGAGTTTAGTTTTGGTAGCTGCTCCGATACGTGCGATGTGGTATTTACTGTGTGCTATGTAGCGTGTGATTTTGGACTACCTCATGTGGATTATGTAGCGTGCGATTTTGGCTAACCCATGAGATGGCGTGTGATTTTGACTAAACCCCAAGAGTTCTCACACAGAGGGAGAGTTAGTCTTAGTGACAACTCCATTGGTGCAATTTGTGCGATATGTACTTCGGGTACGATGATGCGAAGGTGTGATAAGTAAGATAATGAACGAACGGGATCCTTGTCATTCGACCTCAGCAATCATGGTTGAGTGCCATGAAGAGGGTAAAGCTTGATAGGATCTAGACGAGAAATGAATGATAATAAAAGTATGAAATATGCGGCATGCAATATGTATGAAATGAACATTAATGAATGATCATAACAACAAACGATACGGATCCTTGTCATTCGACCTCAGTAATCGTGGCTGAGTGCCACGAAGAGGGTAAAGTCTGACCGGATCTAGAAAGAAGTGAAAGATAACGATGTACATTGAATAAATGAAAGTTAACGAACGTAAGGATGAAGCTAATAATTATATTATCTGTATGTACGTATGATGTGTGATCATGTACGAAAGTATAGTACGGTTTTGAAAGAAGTAAAGAACGGTTTTAACGAAAGAAAAGTATGTTTTTAATATAAAACTAGAACTCACTCAACAACGCTGACTTTGATGTGTTTCCAGTTGGCAGGTAAGGTTGCTGAGGATGGCACGAGGCGGCTACTCAACTCTTTTGGATGGCATCCATTTATATGAACGCTTTTGTATTGTAATGCGAACAAACGATGTTTTGTAATGAATGTTGTATTACTTTGCAAAAGTGTTTATTAAGGGAAATGAAATGTTTGATTTAAAAGTTTCCGCTGCATGATTTTATTAGAGTTAATATAATGATGTGTTTTAAGTGCGACGATGACCAGCTGTGAGGTGCCCGGGAACAGGGCCTTACATTATAGGTTCGGTTTAATACCTAAGTGTTTAACGTTCCCGGTTACGCTAAAACCGAAGAGTTTAAACGGTTAATCAAGGGTTTCCATAATTTGTGTCTTAGACCAGTAGGTATCACTTTAAGACATTTTTATAAGTTTCTATCCCTTTTAATCACAAAAATTTGCCTAATAGTTGAAAGACTCGTTTTTACGTTTAACCCGTTAAAACGCGTTTTTACCCGAACTTGACCGTTTAAAAGCTCGTTTGACCAAAATTTCAAATTCTTTAGGTATTTTAACACTTAACTCACTGAAATTACATGGTTTTTATTAATCTTATCCTTAGACCCCTTTTTCTTGGATTTTACCTCAAAAACGTCACCCGTTTTATACCCGTTTTTAGTTAAAACTCCATTTAAATTACTCCTTTGACCACTTAATTTACCCATTAACTCTAGAATACTTTATTAACCCTTAATGAGCCTGGAATTCTCTTTAAAACTCATTTTCCTTATTTTCTTTATATTTGAGTTATTTTTCCAAGTTTTCGGGTCCCGAAATGACCAAAAGTTGCATAGTTTCACCATGACCCATGATTCTAGTCATCAACCATACCATATTCACTAAGTTTTACCCCAAAAATTTCTTAAATAGAGGTCCTAACCCACGGTTTAACCGTACCAAACAAAAACATTCAACAAAGTGTAGATCTAGCCTTCTAAGTCCATTACACATGTGTAAATCACCATTAGATGCATTCAAACGTTACCAACTCCTATTATAACATTCAAAACAGGTTGTTAACCATCCCAAAAGTCGTTCATATGTAGCTTTCAAGGGCAAGTTTGATGGGTTACAAGGCATGTATTTCAAGGAAGTATACATCACCCCAAAAGAGGGTTTTCATGGAGAAATCGGGTTCTACCCATGGATTAGCCAACATAATCATGTGAGATACCTTTTGTGAAGTGGAAGGTTCCTTAAGAACAAAGTGATGATGTTGGGTTTCTGCTACAACCAAAAGAGAGGAGATGATTTTAGAAGAAAAGTGAAGAAAACACATGAAAACACCATTTTCGGGTGACATGAAGCTTACGCTTGGTATTGTTCAAGTTTTGGTGAGTGTAGATGGTTGAGAGTGGTCTGGAAATCCTTGGAAAAGGCTGGAGAATCTCGAACAAGTGCTGTAGGATCTCGGACTTGCAAGAATCAAGCACCAATCTTCACAAAATGGCACCTTTGAGCTTGGTTGATGGATGCTTATGCTTGTTCTTTGATTATGCTGCTGGAAAATGATTGGAACCGTGGTGTGTGTGTGTTTTTTCTGGAAAAAGAATCCGAGAGAGGAGGGAAGTGGGTGAGAGGAAAGGTTGATAAGAGTTGCATGAAATGAGAGTGGAGGAGAGGGTGGTGTGTTTGAATGGATCAAAAGTAGTAGAGGGGAAGGGATTGGTGGACAAGGGGCGGCCGAGTTTTGGCCTCTTGTGAGGATTTTTGTCATAAAATTTAATTAGAAATTAATACTATGTGTAGTATTATTTTGTAGTGTATAATTATTAGTTAGTAGATATTGCTAGTTGTTGTCATGTGCATGATTAATCATGCATGAACCGAAAATTACAAGTGTGTGTGCATATGCACACATTTTAATTGTTTCAATTAGGATATTGAATTCTACTTGGGGTGACTAATTAAAATTCCCGGGCACTAAGTTTCTAAAAGGTAAGACTTGAAATAACTAAAATTCACAAAAATCACATAAAATCATAGAAATGTAAATAATAGCAATTGATGATTCTAATTTCACTAATAGGGTTTGATTGTTTCTATTATTAGTACTCATAAGACGGGTGATGATGCAAGTAAGTTAGGGTTAAAGAAGTGACCTTGAAGCCGGTTGTAATATCTAAATATTAGACTTCTCAATGCTTTACCATCATCTTGGAAACAAACAGTGAAACTGTTAAAGCATACAGAGAAATTTCCTATGGATCTCGATCTGTTGATTGCCAAGATTAAGTCTGTTGAGATTGATGAAAGTTCAAGGAATAATGACAGAACAATCTTAATGTCACAGTATCAATTTGTTGCATCTCCTGTAAATACTGTTGAAAATGCCTTTATGGCAAAGAATGAAAGTTCACCTGAAGAAGAGGGAGATTTGTTTGTTGGAGTATGGTTCTTTACTAATTCTTTATTCACAAGTGTTGTTGCTTATGCAACTCAATCTCAACCTCAGTCTCCTCCTAATTCTCAATGTTCTAAATGTCAAACAGAAACTCCATCTATTAATTTTGCTAATTCTAGCAAAGTTAAAGGTGTCATAAACATCCAATTAGAGGATGAAAAGTCTAAAACTGCCTTTAATGCTTTCATGGCAACCTTTCAAGCTTATCAGGGTAGCATTTAACACAATTAGATCTTGTTTTGAAGGATTTATTTGAAATGGATCTAGAAGATGTAGAGGAAATGGATCTGAATTGACAGATGGTAATGATTGCCTACAGAACCTAGATACACTCGTATGTCAACAGGAAATACAAGCCAAGTGCTAATAAGACTGTTGGATTTGAAAGTCTAAGTCGAGGTGTTTCAATGGCAATAATTGTGGACATTTCTCTCGGGAATGCAAAGCTCCCAGAAATAATATAGGAAATGCCCAAGCCAGTTCTAGCAATCAGAGGTTTCAATAATGATCTCATAAAGACATTCCAAAAGCCATATCAAAGTCTTCCAATGCCTAGGCTTAAAGATGAATCTACGTCATCTGATAAGCCAAAGAAAGCTCTAGTTGTCAGTGTTAAGGACTGATATGACTGGAGTGCATATGCTGAGCAATTTACTAATGATCTAACCTCTAGTTTATCTCTTATTGTAGAAGTTCAAGGAGAAGATTGGTCAGAGGATTGTGATCCTAAAGTTGAAGGGAACAATGAGAATGAAGCAGATGATTATGACTGGAGTGATAAATCTGATCCTAAAGAGGATTCAGATGAAATTGCTTTGATGGCATAGTCTGATCAACCTAAGGTTGAAACTTCATCCTCTAGCTATAAAACTTCTTCACCAAAATATCCGGAAATACCATCTAAAGTAAGAGAAAAACTATGCACAAAATCTTGCTTTGAACATGTTGAATACTATTGAACTTAATCATATAAAATATGTGAAAAACTTAAACAAGAGGAGTCAATGCACAACAAACTAAAATCCGACCACAAAATAGCAGATGATAAGATCATTTTTCTACAAATGTCATGCAATAAAACTTTAAAAGAATTAAAAATTGTTTCTAAACAACTTGAAGGAATGACTAAAAATCTGGACAGGAGAAAATAGCACATGCTGCAACTCAAGTTGATCTTGCTAAGGTGAAAAGTTCCAAAATGATTATGGAACAACTGGTAAGTGAGAGAAAAGATAAACAAAAAGCAAGATTAGGCTTCACACATGAACCAGTGCCTAAATCTATAACCAACACTCTACTAGAAAATTTTAACACGCATGATCATTCTCCTAAAAATAAAGCTAAACTAAAAGCTTTTCAAAACAAAACAAGATTTCTGACAATGAATAAGGGAAAGCTAATATAAAAATCTTTGAAGAAAAAGATTCTGAAAAGATCAAAAATGGTCATCCAATAAAAGTTAAATCATATGAACCAAAATGGAAAAGTCAGAAAACTTGTATTCCAACAAAATCTGTGTTGGAAGAAATAGTAATAAAAAATAAAGAAAAAGCAAAACTAGAAGAAGGAACATCAGAAGATTCAAACTCTTTTGATCTGAAAGAGAAAGATAATGAAAAAGAATCTTCACCTGAAGATGTTCAACCTCAAATTAAACCAAGTTTCTCAAAATCAAAGAATCAAAGAAGAAGAAGAAAATCATCTAAAGCCAAAAATGATCAAAATAAAAGTCAAGAAAATCTGATAAAAACAACAAATCAAGCTACTAAACTTAAACTAGTAAAATTTGTATTTGCTGGTTTGTTAAACATGAACACACTTCAAGAACTTAAACTAAGACCTAAGAACAAATCAAACTCTAATATGAAAACGGGTTCAGATTCTAAGTCTTCCACTGTTGTTAAAAGATTTGTTCCTAAGGAATCAAAGAAGGAAGTTCATGTGCAAAATCTAAAAAGTAATATGCCAAAGAACAAAATGTCAAATCAAAAGCAAAATTTGACGAATTAAGAACAACAAGTTAACCTTTTAAAGTAAAAATATAAGCAAGAATCAATTGTTGCGTCAACATCAAAAGTTAATAAGCAGTTGTTTAAAATACCATAGAGGTAATGTGAAATTTGTGACATGTACAATCATAATACTGCTGAGTGCTTTTTCAGCAAGTACTATCACATCTGTGATATAAGGAATCATTCCACAGCAGATTGTTATTTAACAAATATTGTACCGACTGTGATGAAAGAACTCATAACACTGAAATTTGTTACTTTAGAAAGAGTTCACCTAGGAAAAGGTACGCCAATTCATAATTGAGCAAATGTTATTTTAATCCTCAGTTTTGGATAAATCAAACTGATGGCTTTTAATGATTAACTAACCAACCTTCATTAGGTTTAAGGTTTTTCCAAAGGAATGATTATGTGATACCAAAACAAGTTATGAAAGATCAATTCATATCAATATGTGTTAGAATGAATGATAAAAATGTTGGCTATAAATATTTTTCAAAAGCTGGTCATTCAACTGGTATGAATGTGTACAAAAATGATCAACAATATGTGCATAACGGAATTAGTAAATTCATTAAAAACAAGCAAGATGTGAATACACTTCAATTCAAGCAACTTACCATTATTGATAAATTTGGAAAACCCAAGACCATCTCGGCTTGGGCAGATACCGCAACTTAACTTCTTTGTTGTGCATGTTTGAACGAGAACACCACTCAACACATGCTATGTTGATAGCAGGTGTAGCTGGCACATGACAAGCAATCATGCCTTATTACGAGACTTTAAGTTAAAGGATGGTACGCATGTCACCTTCGATGGTGATGCAAGTGGAAAAATAATAGGAGAAGGAAGAATATTTAATGGGATAATAAGCTTTGATAAAGTCAACTTTTGTTTACAGTTGAACTTTAATCTGTTAAGCATTTCCCAAATCTATGATAAATCATATTCTGTTCTGTTTGATGATTCTTTTTGTTATGTTTTAAAGCCAGGATTTCAGATTAGCAAGGATTGGGTAATTGTTAAAGCTATTAGGGATCGAGATGTATACAAACTAGATATGTCTCTGTTGATCCATCTATAGAAACAACTTACCTCATTGCTAAAGCTTCAAATGATGAAAGTCAGGTTTGGCATAGACGTCTCGGGCATTCCAACTTCAGGATTATGAACAAGCTTGTAGTAGAAAATCATGTTATTGGACTTCCATCCAAAATGTTTGCAACTACTGATCACTACTCAGCATGTTTAAAGGTGAAGCAACACAGAGCGTCTTATAAGACCAAGCAGATAAACTCAAATTCCAAACCTCTTCAGATGTTGCATATGGACCTTTTTGGACCAACCAACGTCAAAAGTATTGGAAGAAAATCTTATTCTTTAGTTATCATTGATGACTATACAAGATTTTCATGGGTTTTCTTTTTGAATGCTAAATCTGAAATGGCTGGATTATTAAAAGAATTGATCATAAAAGTTGAAAATCAATTAGATCAAAAAGTGAAAATAATAAGAAGTGATAATGGTACGGAATTCAAAAATAATAATATTGACATGTTTTGTGCAAAAAAAGAATTGCTCATCAGTTCAGTGCTCCCAGAACTCCTCAATAAAATGGAGTTGCTAAAAGGAAGAACAGAACTATGATTAAGGCTGCAAGATCCATGTTAGTAGATGCAAAAATTCTGATCACTTTCTGGGATGAAGCCATATCAACTACGTGCTTCATATAGAATCGAACGTTAATTGTGAAAGATAAACTAAAAAATCCATATGAGTTGATGTTTGGCAGAAAACCAAATATAGTTTTTCTTAAATCATTTGGTTATCCAGTTATGATTTTAAATTCAAGTGATCAATTAGGAAAATTTGAAGCAAAATTTGATAATGCATTTTTCGTTGGATATTCATTTGTTTCAAAAGCCTATGATCTTTATAACTCTAGGACAAATGTTATACTTGAAACATTGAAGGTTAAATTCCTGGAAAATTCATTTCCATCAATTTCAAATGGTCCAATATGGTTATTTGATTTAGATTCATTGTCAAACTCTTTTCAATCTAACTTGTTTGATCAATCTAACTTGCTTGATTCTACAGGTAAGAAGAAATCTTGAGGTGATCTTGGTTCTTTCGGTGATGATTCAGATTCTGACGACCTAGATGATTCAAGCCTAGATTACCCTTTCTTCTATTTTGTCAAAGATTCAACTATTCGATTTAATGAAAATGATCAATCTCATTACGATTCAGATTATTCAATTTTAGAAGATCAAGATGTTTCTCAACCAATTTCTAATGATGGTACTGAATTCATACAACTTGAGTCTGGAACATCATCCATTTCTGGTGACGTAGTTGATTCTGGTAATCTTGATTACTTTATCAACTTACCGACTCAATTTCCAAACTTGAATCAATCAAATCTAGATGTTCATGTTCAAGGGAATGATATTCCAACATCTCATATTCATAAGAACCATCCAACATCTCAGATTATTGGTCCTTTGAATCAGAGAACGATGAGAAGCAAATCAGAACAAGCAAACCTTTGCTTATACTCGTGTTTTCTTTCTCAAGTTGTTCCTAAAAACGTTACCAAAGTGTTAAAAGATAATGGTTGGATTGAGGCTATGCAAGAAGAATTATTGCAATTCTGTAAACAAGAAGTGTGGAATCTTGTGGATTTACCTGAAGGAGAAAATGCCATAGGCACAAAATGGCTATTCAGAAACAAAATAGATGATCGAGACATCATCATTAGAAATAAAGTGAGACTTTTTGCATAAGGACACACTCAAGAAGAAGGTATGGATTATGATGAAGAATTTGCTCTAGTTGCAAGACTTGAATCAATTCATGTGTGACAACCGGTCCCAAGGTCACTATTCTAAACCCTAATTTAATTGTATCATATCCCATCTTATGTGTACTAATAATGGAAACAATTTAATTATATCAATAATGTTAGAATCACCATTTGTTATTTGATCCATTTTAGGATTCTATGTGATTTATGTGAATTTAGTCATTTTAAGTCTTGCCTTTTTTTAGAAAATTTATGCCCGGAAATATTAATTAGTCACCCTAAGTAGAAATCACTTAGTATTAGTTGAAACATATAAAATATGTACACACACACATACTAATAATTTTCGGTTCATTCATGCATGGACATGCACAAGACACTTAATCAACTAACAAAATTAATCACCTAAAATACTACATTATACCACACATTATACTACATAATAACAATTTCTAATTAAAATTAAAAGTCAAATCCCTACAAGATGACAAATGTTGGCCGCCCCTTGAACCACCAATCACCACTCTTGCTTGCCACAACAATCCACCCTTCCTATCATCCATACAACACACATGCATTTCACTTTTGCAAGACCACTCACTCCATTCCACTCCCTCCTCTCCCTCTCAGATTATTCACACCAGAAAACACACACAACACTCTCTAATTCTCCTCATTTCCAGCTCCAAATCGCGAACAACAACAACAACAACATCAGCCAGCAACAAACCGCAAGAAGGGTGACCATTTGGTGATGTTTTGAAGCTTGAAACTTGCAAGACTTGAGGTTTCAGATTTTGTTCGAGGTTCTACAGTCAAGTCCAAGGAGATTTCATCCATTCACGACCATCCACACCATCTAAACCATGAGATACATTAAGTGTAAGCTCACTATGTTCGGTTTTGGTCATTTCTCAAGTTTGACTTCATTTTTCACCTAAAAACCCTATTTTTCTTGTTGTAGCAGAAACTTCTTACTACTACCTTGTTCTTGGAGATCTTTCCACTTTCTTGAAGGTATCCTACAATTATAACATGTCAATCTATAGGTGTAACAAGAGTTACACCTAGAAAACCCTCTTTTTGGGTGATTCTCACCACCCAACTTGTGCATCTTGTAACCTTTGAGAACTAACCTTGTAACCTGCTTTCTAATGGCTCATTAAACTCCTAATAATCTTCTTTGAATGTTAAAAATTGTTGTACACCATGAATGGAAGGTGTTAACACAAGAACACCATGAAAAACCACTCTTTCTACAAGTTACAACACACCTTAAACACTTTCTTGAAAACCCTCTT